>JABTTQ020002305.1:0-256174 GCA_016081115.2 Rehmannia glutinosa
GTTGTACTTCGTTCAGTTACATGTGCTTGTCTGACGTAAGCGCACACCAAGCTTATGATTGGATATAAATACCGCGTGCATCTGAGGCGATGAAATGCGCCGATGGCGTGCGAAATCAGCGTTGATTCGATCCCACGGTTAGCGCACGTCTTTCGCAAACCATATTTAAACCCGTTTAAATCCAGTTTTACTATATCGCAACTTCTAAGCATTCATCTCTTTCTCCAGCGAAGCAAAAATACTCTCGAAACCTATCAACCTTGAAATCAATTTATGAGTTTTCCTTGATATAATCACGAGAAATGGCACAACTTATGACTTTACCAAGTTAGGAAAGCAAATCCACAGGTTCGGCGGTGGATTTTGCAGATAATTGAAGGAGGTCGATGACACCCTGGTGAAGAAAATCGAGAAGTTGGAAACATCAGGACTAAAACCGTTTCTAACATTAGAATATCCGATGACCTATGTGGAGGAGGGTCGCGGTCCCTCTCGTGAATCGAGATTCGCGATGAAGGAATCAAGTCATCATTCGGAGCAGGTGACTATCTCTTGCGAGTTTGGTGAACATTGCTCGCTACGGCAATGAAGGGCATACGAGATTAAAGAAGCTGATGTAAACTTGGGGTGACGCATGAAAGAAATAGCCGTCAGGCTTTCTTTGATAAAATAATACACAACAAACAAGAAGCTACTGAAGGAGGACTATCACAAGTTGTTGGACATAGTTGCCAAATGTTCGACACATCAAATTTGGCGAAACGACCATCATTGTCAACAGCCCGGTTGTAATGGCGCAATCATCGAAGAAAAGAAAGATAAAGCTGGAAATTTGGTTTGTCTCTGAGACTCTGCCCGGAAACGTGAGGAACAAGTCCTTCAAAAGAAGATGGTTCATTTGGAGGATCCCTAGGATATGGCACTGGTGATTGGTGTGTTGTGGAGGTGAAGGAGTCTCTTAGACATGGGAAGGCATTCCATGTTATGAGAGGATGTTCGACTAACCTCTCGGCTCGACGAAGCGACTTACGCCAAAAGGCGACACGATGGGGAATCGGTTGACCGAAGATACAAGCTGTTTCCTCTCCGGCCCGAAAGAGCGCCTGCAATTTGCAGCGAAAGAAGCTGCCCCTGCGGCAAAGAAAAGAAAACATGCTCTGCCCCCTGCGGCTGATCACTGCCACAAGCAGTAGTGTCTCTGCCCATGCGGCGGTCGAGAAAGGACTCACAAATACCTTCTCCGTCGTCAAGAAGAGAGAAGCGAGAAGCGCGGCGGCCAGCTCCTCGAGAAAAAGACACGGCAAGCCTGACCGCACAAGACTGAGAGGACAACATCTACGGGCCGAAATTCCCCTGGTACAAACCGAGGAAGCGAAAACGAATCGTCAAGCGGTCAGAGGCTGGAGAAACCGAAAATTTGAGTCGATTACTCGGCTAACAATCCGGAGGAACCTCTTTTGGAAGTAGTCTCTAGATGTAATTGATAAGCAGCCAAGTCTGTTGAAAGCATTCGATGAGAGCAAAGGAACCTTGAAGGTGTAGCTCACGGTGAAACCTGAAAGGAACACTGCCGGAAGCGGAGATAGTGATGTAATGATCTATCTCCACCTTGCCAGGACATCCAAGGTCGATGCCAGTGAGTGGAGAAATGGAGTGAGCAAGTCGAACGAGTTCAACGGCTTTGAGAGTTCATAGAAGAAGAAGAGGAAGCGCTAAATTTCCTTGGATTAACTCTTGTGCTCCCGGCTGCGGATGAAGGCAATGCCACGAACATCTGCGGATCTACAAGGGCGAGAGAAAAAGCAAAGGCTGAAAAGCCAAAAGCGTGAGAAAGGCAAGCATCTGCCTATCTCTCGGCACCCGCGAACACACACATCCACTCTCGCCCGATGTCTTCTCGCGGTGGCGAACCAGAGAATCTGCTTTGCCCGCAGGAAAAATTGCAACCGTCGTGCAAAGCATTACGCATCAGAAATCCTTCACGAGCAAGACTAATGGAGGACCAGGAGAGTCTCGAACACGGTGAAATCGATCAATAGGAGTGGTTCGACAAATAGCGATGTTGTTCTTGCTACCACCACTTTGACTCACTCGAGAAGAAGGCAATAAGGGAGATGGCGATGGCGGGCTAGTGGGGACCCGATCGGGCAAACCCTTTGTGAAGGTGTCTACCACACCTTTGCCAGCGGGTGAACAATCTATCAGCAGTAGGGAGTTTGGAAACGGTGACCCCCACATTACAAACCGCCCGGTGGTGCGCCCGGTGAGAAGCTCCTCGGCTGCGGCAAGGTGGAGATCTTTGCGAGATGACTCATAGCGAATCGGAGGGCGAAGTAGGTTCCAAACCACGAAAAACGGCAAGTTGCCATCAGCGGCTCGAGGCGATTGAGAGGCTGTCTCGGTGAGAATGGCCCCGCTCGAAGCTAATAGCGGCTGTTTGATGCGGTCGAGGCACATGAAGGAGCGATACGGGAGTTAACACTCGGCGATGAAAGTGCGATCCGTGGGGTTGAGACTCAGATGGATGCGGCTGTAGAAGGAGCAAAGGCGGTGACAGCTGTGAAAGGGAGGACCAAAGAGTTCCGGCCGTAGAGGCTGGAGGAGGTAATGAAAGCCACGGGAGGTTGAGACTTCCGAGGGTAAAGAAAATTTGAAGTAGAGAACATCCCTCCTCTATCATCGACCCGTCCCGAGAAAAGGAGATCGGCGACTTCGCTGATTCCCGGGGACAACCACGATGTCACTTTTAAGGATCGAGAAGGCGAAGAAGAAAGTGATCGTCCCCGTGACAAATCCAAAGACTGTTGCGGGTGTTCCAAGCACGGTAAGTCCCGATCCCGGAAACTTCCTCGTCAAACTTTACAACTTTGATGATGAGCCACGGTAAATCTCATCATGCGTCCGGATAACTTGAGGACGGTAGGGGACGATCTACTAAAATGGAAAAATCGGCTAAGACTGACGAAGGTACATTAAGGCAGTGAGGCACAAACAAGCGAGGTCACTTCAAGACCCGGCTCGATAAAGACTCTGTGAGCTCCTCAAGGCGGCTTGTGAGATCGATTCCCAAAAGAAGCCGCGCACCACTCATCATCAAAGCGATTCCGGTTGGCGGTGATGAATCCCCGTAGAAGTCTTTTCCTTTTCCTTTGGAAATCTCAGGAACTCCCCGCGAAGAAGTCGAAAGCGAACAAGCACGCTATCACGGACCACCTCTTGTTTTATCCTTTCAGCACCATTGTTCGGCCGATTTTGATTTTGTGTTTGTATGGCCTCAGTACACCTTGGATGAAAAATCAGTGAAGTTCGAGAAGTGTTCAAGGCACTCTTTCTTGAGGTTGACGGATGGAGAGGCATCGAGCCTCTTTGGACATGCGGCTTTGGACAGAGATGCGGCACTCTGGTGACTTGAGAGCGTCACGGTCGGGATAAGGGAATGGTAGCAATGCCAATCCCAATGCGTGTGGGCAGGTGAGATCTTGAGAACTTTGTTCAACAAAGGCTGCTATTTGGTGTGGAAGGCTGAAAATGGCGATGCAAAAACGAAGGGTGAGAGAACACATTGAGCATATCGTGGAAGCTCAGCGGCTAAGAAATCAAGGCTGGCTGCGTGAGCAAAGCCTGGAAATGATATGCAACGTTTGAAGAACACATGACTAGAAAATTCGGCTTCTCATGGGTGAGATGAAGCGATTTGTGAGTCGGCAGCTACTCGTCCCGAATTCGTCTTTGCCTAGCGCCGAGACTTGAAGCGAACTTCATTGTCGCGAGGCTCGATTTCATCTTGCGGCATGTTACTTTGAAGTTCTCATCTGATGATGCGAAAAGGGGGAAGAGGAATACTTAAAAGCAAACAAAATGCCATTTGAAAAGAAAGGGCGGTGAAGAGAAGGGCAGTGAAGGAAAATCGGTGAGGAAGTCTTGAAGCGAGGAAGAAAGGAAAGCTTGTTGAGGGAAGGATCGGATGTAACATTGATGATTGCACAAACCCCCGACAAGGTCTATCCGCAGTGACATCATAAGCGACAAACTCCGTGACTCTGCGCCTTCAACACTCTGCTTTGTATCTATGGGAAAGAAAAGCATTGAAGCGAGGGATGAAGAAGTGGAAGGAAGAATGGATGCGGGGGTGATGACATCTTGAAAGAACATGGGGCGTTCGATTGCGAAGACACGTATGCCATTTCGGATCTTCGGGGACGAGCCACGATCGATTGGCGAATTCAAAAGCTTCGAATCGAAGGATATTTTACAAATATGTCCATGGCTCAAGCTTGGGACTTGTCTTTGGGAAAAGGGTCTCACGTTATGTGAAGAAGGCTGACGAGCGCGGAGACTTCGACGATCGCTCTGTGAGTCGCTCTGCTTTGGTCACTCAGTTTGGGAAGAAGACCCGATGATGTATCGCCCGAAGGTAGAGGAAAGAAGCGATAGTGGAGGAAGAAGCTTGGGACCTGAGCCTGCGCGAGAATATTGAATCGTAGATCGAGGGGAAGAAAGGAGGGATCTTGGTTTAGGTTTTGCAGAAACCAGTGGCAAATTTAAAAGTGGAAATTTAAAACTAATCTCTTGGGTATGCTGAAAAAGAATAGAAGAAAAACAAGAGAGAGACAAACTCCAATGGCGGGGAGACGGAAAAGAATAAGAAGAGATGAAGAGCTATTTGAAGGAAAGCATATGAAAAAGAAAAGAAGGCGGTGATAGCGAGAAGAAGAGAAGAAGAAAGAAGATCTTGACAAGATGAAAGAAGGAGGCAATGAAGGAGATGAAGTGTTGTTGTCGACCACCCGTGTATTTTATTATGTAAATACATACAATGTAAGTGTACGTAATAAAAGCTATAAATTCTTTATCTTTTTTGTGAGAACAAGATATATACTAAAATACACCTTATTGATTGTGTTAAGTACAAGAATGATATGATCAATAAAAAGATTGATTCTGCGCATACATTCTATGTCGATACCCTATCTGTATGTATCTTTGTTATTTGCATCTTTGTATGGTTTAAGTTTTGGCATCATCAAAAGGGGAAATTGTTAGGAATTTTATTGTTTAGATTTTGATGAATGCCATGTAAACTTTCTAGAATAGAAAGTTGGCACCCCAATTCTTGTTGTAAAATCGTTGTAATGAATAAGTGGCCAAGGCGAGTTAAGTCGGCTACGCCACCCAACATTGAAGAAAGCGGCAGGAAGAAAACTACCTTCGAGAGGCAATTTGAGTATGGCAAGAGTAGGCGGGAACTCTGCTTGAAGAAGCGGGGTGAGATCTTGGTGAGTGGAGCGATCGTCAATCGACTCGAGAAAAGCGAGTCCGAGTTGAGTAATGAGAGAGTCGTCCGATGATTGGAAGGCGACTCTAAGTCACTGGGAAAAAGGAAATGCGGTCAAGTCGAGATAAGCGTAAAGAGGCCGTTGCCCAATCAGAGATTTCTTAAAAGCAGTAATATCTCCATACCCTTTCTTGGAGTGCTCGAGTCCCAGGAGCGTGCAAAGGAATGAACGATGGGAAGCACTACAAGGTGTGGAAGCTACGAAGGTGAAGAACGATTCATACGAGGAAAGCGGCCAATTCCAGAAGCGCAGAAGCCAATTGCAAAGTGACTTTCAAAAATAAGCCTATCTCTTTCAGCAGGCAAATTTTTGAAAGTTCACTATAAAAGGTGAGGTTTGTTTGAGATAAAGAGATGACACACCGCGAGATATCTGAGCACATCATAAAGCTGAAACATTCTCAATCCTCAAGCCTACATTCGAAGTACATCAATCTGACACTCACTTTGTGAAGGAAAGAGAACTTATCGGTTGAAGAGGAAACTTTTGAAAACAAAGGGGTCTACATTCGGAAGGATTGTAGAAAGGTTCAGGAGTTGAACGAGTCTTAGCTTTTGGGGGCTTCGTGATCAAATCAAAGAGCTTGAGCAAGTGGCTATGTAGTAACAAAGCGGTTGCCTGTGAAGAAGGCTGAGTCGTGCGAGGCCGGTGAGTGATCGGGCGTCTCAGAAGCCGAGTCCTAAGGATCAAGGAGGTACATTGTGATCAAGACTTGTATACGGTTCATTGCACTTTGTCGTGATCATTACTTAGTGGATTCCTCCGGGAGTTGGAGAAGAGAGGAGTAGAAGAATTACCCCGTCTTGAACCTCTATAAAAACTTTCTTGTGTCATTTACATTTCAACATTTAAATTCTGCACTTTTAGCGCTTATATCTATTTGATAAATTTGCTATCCATTTGATAATTTATAAGTACTAAATCAAGCTCTAAAATCTTACTTAATCAAAACTTAAGGGTGTTAAGTCTTGCATTTAAAAATAAAACCACGGTTGAGTCAAATTATAGCCAACAGTGAGTTACTCCATCAGCGGCTCAATTTGATCTGTTGAGAAATTAACTCTCTTGAGTGACTAGTCCATCCATCAAGGACACGATTTGTAGAATCAACTCAGAGATTTAAAAGGACTAAATCGAAAATTTGGTAAGGTTTATTCAACCCCCTTCTAAACCTTACACTACACCCTTGGGACCCTCTGAGAACTTCAATATATTAGGGTCTTTTTGAAGTATTTTTGTGCATATGAATAGTTAATCTTGTCTTAATGATGTATTCCTTTGCTAAAGTATCAAGAAAACATAACAAGAAATATTATTTTTGTGAGAGATTTTGCGTAGACCACAAAATTGAATGAAAAATTTATTTATTATGAAAAAATTATTTCAAGATTAAATATTGTTTTCTCAAAACATATTGTCCTACTCATGAAGAATATCCTTTAAATTGCAAGAAAACGTACTAAAAATACAAAAATACTATTTTTGCATGAGATTTTGCACTTGAGACTTCAAAAGCTGCATGAAGAATTTATTTGTGAAGGAAAGATTATTTATGAGAATATTTGTTTCCCTTTTTAATCTTGAATTTCAAAAATTTATGCGGTTTTAGGAAAAGTTCCCAATATATCTGATCGATAATTTCTTTACCAAAGTTAAATAGTATGTATTCAAAATTTGTTTTCTTTTCTTCTTTTCTGAGAAAATATAAGGGCAAAAATTGTGTTTTTCCCAATCGGAGAAATAAAGCGGAGTTTGGTTGTTCAATTGACCCTTCAATGCTTTCATTTTGCTCGGTCTTTTGACATGATATCACATTTAAAGAATTGGAGGAAAAACCCGTTGGACTCGGGCTAGGATTTGTTGGCTGTTTGAGTATATCCCCAAAAAGGTCTTACTTTATTTCCCTCTCTGACACATTCCTATCGGAGTTGAAGCCGAATATTGATTTAGCTCGACATATAGGTATATTTTGAATTTGGTCAATTAATCATTTTGGGTTTAGTATTGTTCAATTTTCTCCTCTTTTCTTATGTTTTATGTTGGATTATATCGTGCCAGTCTAGGGTCGGTATTTCCTTTTTTTCCTTTAGCATTAAGCCCATCGTGGTATTGATGGTTAATGATTAGATTTCGAAGAATCTAATCGGTGTTTGGTGATGGTATTATAATTAAGTAATTTCCTTATTCTTCTTTTGAATGATTAATTGATATTAATAATCATTTCAAGTTGTTTTGTTGTTTTTGTTGTGCTTGTACTTGTGTATCTTGGAGCTTCCACGAATGCTCAAGTGGAATTATGTTACATCGATTTTCGAGAGAAAATAGGATAGGAGTTGAAATTTTGTTTGTTTATGTTTCCATGATCCATTTCGGTTTAAGGAGTTAGAAATAGAATTTTGAGAATTTTTGGTTTTCGTGTGAAAATTGGAATTATGTTTAGATGAATGAATTAAAATGTGTTTTATGTAGGGTTGGAAATGAGATTGTGTTTGGTTGAATATTTTTGAAATATTATTTTATGTATATAATAATTGAAAAGTTGATGGTGGTCGGGTCCACTTTCAATATTTTATTTTGAATATATAATATTATATTTGTAAGATGTAGTTAGTAGGTCCCATTAGATAGATATAATTTAAAAATAGTAATATTTTAAGTAGATAAAGTTGATAGTGGTGGGTCCCATATGTATAATTGAGTTAAAATATGAGAATAGTGATTGATAAGTTATGTAGGGTTGAGATGTTGTTTTATGTGAAAAATAAAAAATGAAAATGATGATTTCTATTGGAAATTTTATGGACAAACATGATTCCACTTTTATGTATAGTTGGAAACCGGAAATAGGCTTTTGGAAACATAAACAAACAAGGTCATTGGAATCATGTTTGTCCATAAAATCATGTTTAACTTTTAGATGGTGTTCGGGTTGGGTTTGAATTCTTAGGACATAACTTATTGGCTGTAGCATCTCATTCATTTTAATTTATTGAAAATTTATTGGTTGAAACATTAGTTTTAACAATGTGCACACTTTGATTAGCATTCGTTGGGTTAGGATTCTTGACATTTTGGCTAATGTTGTTGTAAAAATATGGTTAGACTAAAATACTCATAATTTAAAGTATTAAGTTGATTAATTTTAATTTTAAATGGTAAAAATATAATTGAGAAAAAAAAAATAACTAATTGTGGGTTCCTTAACGAGTTTTATTTTTCGTTCACTCATCTTCAATTTCCTTCCCCGATATATCGATTTGGAGAAGAATACTCGGAGATAGAGAGACAAAGGCAGAGAGGAGAAAAGACAAAAGCGATTTTGTGGGTTTCTCTGTCTTCCTTTTCTTTCTCATGTATGATTCATTTTCTTTATTCATAGTTTTTCGTTACGTATACTTAATAGTATCTCATACATCTCTTCATTAATGTTTATCATTTTTATTTTAATTTTTCGATCCGGTAGTATAACAAAAAAAAAAAAAAAGGTTGGGAGTTCATATAAACATAAAACTATGGAAGAGTTGTTTTGTTTCATGTGGTAGGTGATAAGTATAATATGCAATAGAAAAACAACTTTTAAGTTCGATGAATAATTAGAATTCCTCTGCCTAAATAAGTGAAAAGAAGCTCTTATGCCTAAATTAGTGTGAATAAATGGAATTTTTTTTTTTTTTTTTTTTTTGGGGGGTTGTAAATTCAGAAATTGGAGGCAAAATGTTTTGTTACTACGAAAGTGGGCTTTATTGTTGTTAACATCATATACTATGGACTTGATAAAGTATTGATTTGATGATGAGAAAAAGACAAGTCAAAAAAACTTTGTGATGAAGATAACATGAATTAAAGAATGTTGGAGAGGATAGAATATAAATCAAGAACCTCCACCAGGCAAAAATATTAGAATCAAGTAAATTCACGATAAATAACTCAAAATAAGGATAATACTTAAATTCTCTACATAAAGGAGCATGCCTCATGTTGTTCGTCTTTTTACAAACAAGAATGCCAAATGTGATTTATTTGGGTTTATTAATTTTAATTTCATGCCTCCATGACCACATGCATCAACTATTACATGTAGCTTAAAATGTGTAATCAAACTACATATTGAAGATGATATAGCATCTTATTTGGTGGGAGGACTTTAAAATTCAGTATATTACGCCTCAATCATCATTAAAGTTAATGTAATAATTCTACTCATGCACTTTGTCTCATGCTTTCTTCATGAAGAAATATGTTTCCCTCTCTTGAACATCTTTGACTATTAAAAGGGTTGATTGAGATACTTTATATATGTTTCATAACACTGATTAGATAATATTTTGAATTTGATTAGGCGAGCATGAGCTAATAGAGGTTATGTTTCGAGATGTCAACAACGGTTCGACTTCCTTATAACTCTAAACAAGAAAGTAGAAAGACATCAAGTCATCTACTATATATATATATATATATATATATATCTTTGGAGCAATGAATCTAGCTAGATGGAACAAATAATGCATATATATGGAGCGAAGAATGCATATGAAATGTGTGTCGAGAGATTTAGTATTCAAGTGATGAAGAAATTCAACAAAGTATCAAGAACAAAGGACATAAATTATCATATTCAAGTAAGAGAAAAAAGCAATGACAAATTGACAATTGCGAAATGAAGAGGTTTGATGAAATTTGGAATTGTGGAGTAACTTTCCTTTTATATGTAGCCTATCGTGATTATTTTAAGCAATATAAATTTTAGACACAAAAACTAATCGAGATACTTTAAAGTTGTTTATCATAATTGAAAGTGTGATATAATTCGACTTTGCATATGTCTTTCGATTCTTTCATAGTGATTGTTTTAAGTTAAGTTTCACGAATAAGTTGACTTGGAATAATGCATTTTTTCATTCAAAAGGATTTTTTTAATTTGTTTGTCATGTGGTTTTGAAAGATTAAAGCTTCTTAATCATTTAAAGGTGATGTTCATAATAATTCAAGGGTTTATTAAATTTTCAAATTTAATAAATTAATTAAATTATTTGGGCACGTCTGGCCTTACGTGTATTTTACTAGTTGCGCTTAAAAGTATCAATTTATGTCCTTTGGACATATGATTGCATGTATTTCAACATTGAACATTTTGTTAAACTGCAATTTTAATTGTTGTGTTGTTAGATGGTACTGAAATTATTAGATTTATTAATGTGTGTGTTTAAGAATTTTTCCTTAAAAGTATTAGAAATTGCCTTAAAAGTATCAGTTTTTTTCATATTTGTAGATGACACGACATAAACAATTGGTGTACAGGAAAGACATGGGAAGAAGAAGGGAAGAAGCAACTCGGAAAAAAGCATTATAATAGAAAGGACTCCGAAAAAAATTGATGTAAAAGAAGGAAGTCCGGTGAAGGAAGGTAACACTAGCCATAAGTTTGAAAAGAAATACTGCATTTATGAGTGATTTGTTTGTTGACAAACTATTGTCATTTAAGATTCTTTAATCATTTGTATGTTGTTGAAGTTCATGAATTGATACAAAGTCATTTTGAAATTGCAGTTTAACATTAGAGTTCTTGTATTAATAGTTACACACCCAAAGTACTCATTTGGATTAAAAGTATCATTTTTAATGCTGAGAAGTATCAAAAATTGCATAAAAAGTATCATCTTACAAAATGGAGGTTGCTTTGTGAAGTGTTTTCATTGACAAAGTATTGCAAGTTGGTACTCTTTTTATTAGTTGTATGTATGTTGAAATTCTTGTATTGACACCAAATCATTGACGTAATTCCTTTGGATTAATAGTATCATTTTAATCTTGAGAATTATCAGTAATTACGTAAAAGGTGTCATTTTTATGGCCGAGTATTGTGCATATTCAACATGGAATATGTATCATTGTGCATCTTAAAAGTATCATGTTTAACACTGAAAAGTATCGTTATTTGTCTAAAAAGTGACTGACTTATACATTGTACTTGGGAATATGTGAAATGTGAAACTATTATTATGCATCTTAAAAGTACTATATTTAATCTTTGAAAAATATCACTAATTACGTGAAAAGTATCATTTATAATTTCAAAGCATTAAAAAATTATCTTTAAAACAACGAGAGCATTAGGAGTCTTGGAACCAAACTCCTTGGCTTGAGAAAAACGATCAAACACATCAATAGTATTCTTCCCTGTTCTTCCAAAACTTCCTTTTAATAATTTCTATACCATTTGTATGTGTATTGAAGTTCTTGTATTGATACTAAATCATTGACGTAGTATTCTTTTGGATTAAAAGTATCACTCTTAATCTTTGAGAAGTATCGGTAATAATATAAAAAGTATTACTTTTTTTATGCAAAGTATTGTACACATTCAACATAGAATATGTATCATTGTGTATCTTAAAAGTATCGAGGTTTAACGAAAAGTATCACTATTTATATAAAAAGTGACATGATTTATACATTGTACTTAGGAATATTTAAAATATGAAACTATCATTATGCATTTAAAAGTACCATATTTAATGCTAAAAAGTAACTAATTACGTGAGAAGTATTAGTTTGCAATTTCAAAGCATTAAAAATTGTCTTTAAAATAATCGAACATTAAGATTCTTGGAACCAAACTCCTTGGCTTGAGAATAGTCAAACACATCAATAGTCTTCTTTTTGGTCTTTTCAAAACTTCTCCTTCAATGATTTCTATATTATTTTCATCACTAGAAACAACAATCACTGAATCCAAAATTTCACCTATAAAATACAAATGAATATGTACAAAATCATATAAAAAGTACCATTGTGCATTTTTTTGGAATATGTAAAATGTGAAAGTATCATTATTCATTTTAAAAGTATCATATTTTAATCTAAAAAATATTACTATAAGGTGAAAATGCATCGTTTTTTATGCTTACAATATTTAAAATGTTAAAGGATCACAAAATATCCTAAAAGTATCATATTTATTGCTCAAAAGTATCACTGACGAGATTCGTAGCTTTGTTGGAGAAGATATGTGGATAAGAGTTGTAGATAAGAGGATAGAGATAAAGAGTTCTATTGGAGGGGACCGCGGGATAAAAGGAAAGAGAAAAAGAGATATACTCAAAAGATCTACAACTGTCGGATAATATGGGATTTTTTTTTTGTTTATGACTGGATCCGAGTAGTGAATCTGAATTGTAGGATCCGTCTTATGGATCACGGTCCTAAGAAAGACCTTCTCCAATATTATATGTAACATATAATACATTTATAATGATAATTATTATAGATAATATGCATTAATAATACAAAATATAAGATAAAAACTTATTAATAATACAAAATAAAGACAAAAAAATATGAATGGCAATGGGGGCAGTCGACCTATTCTACCCATTTTAAATTAAATTAAATACAAAAAAAAAAAAAAGAAAAATATATTTATAATATATTTATAAAATATTATTTACAAAAGTTGTTATTATCAATTTATGAATATTGGATATAATAATACATAGAAAATTATATTATAATATATAATATATGCAAAATATATATTAAAATATACTTTAAAAATAAAAATACTATATAGGCGGGTACCCCGGGAATCGATACCTGGACCATGATCGGGTCAAAATTGATATCCCTAACAAAAAATAGTATAATAATAAAATTCATTCCACACGGTCGACTCGCCCCACCCGTGAGGTCTGTGAGCAAATGCGGGTCTTCAAGTACCCGTCCACCCATTGTCATCCCTATTTCACTATTTGTTCCAAGATTTTTGTTTGACAAATTTCAATAAACAAAAAAGGGAAGAGAAGTGGTAACCGAAATGATTTCAAATTTAATTTAGTTTAATTTTGATGTTCATGGACTGATTGGAAGTGTGATTTATACATTTTTTTTCCAAAAATTTATGACTGATAAGTGTTATATGGGGTGTAAATTGTAATAGAAAATTTGAATATTCATGTAGAAACTATACTAGAATAACACCCGTATGTTACACAGGATTTGTCCAAAATTAAAATTTTAGTGTCACATATTTATTTGTAATAATTATAGGAGATCCAAAATACTAATTAAAAATATTAAATTTAAAAATTAGAATAGTATCATACAAATAGTTCACTTCAAATTAAAAACTTCTTTGTAAACTACATTTATTTGTTCTATTTTCCGAGTGTGTCGTCTTTGTCACAACAAAGAATTTCCAAATTATGCTCTTAACTCGATATATTTAGGCAATGACTAATTAAGTGATTCATTAAACTCCAAAATAAAAAAATCAAAACATATTGCTCAAATAATAAGATTGACAAATTGACCCGAAAATTAAAGTAAAACCCATCATTTTCCAATATCATAAAATATCATCTTATTTCTAATGAAAAACCCATCATTTTCCAATATCATAAAATTCAAATGAACTTCAATTAACTTATTATTCAACAAAATCCCAGAATTTCTACCAAATTCAATACAAGCCAACACTACATTAATATCAACCAATTTTGAAAATCGAAAATTTAACATCCCCAACTCCAAAAACTCCCATGCCATAAACAATACTTTGCCACTGAATTTTTCTTTTTTTTTTTTTGTCTTTTACTTATCATAAAACATTTGCAATTTTGGAACAAAACATTTATTTTTCATATTCGATAAAGTCAACATTACGATATTTTATTAGTATTAACATCTTGTATGGGAATATATGAAAATGTCCCCCCTTTTCTATAAAAAAGCGATATGCCTCGATACTATAGTTCATGGCATGTTCATCAATCAGTCCTAAAGCATAATATAAGCGATAATTGCAAAATAAAAAAGAAAATAACAATAGATAAAGAAATCTTCATTACGTGGGCATCGAAGAGAATCCGTTCCATGTTTTTTCTCTTGAGGATTGTATTGCGGTGAGTATACAATAACCTTTCCATGTTTCTTTCTCAAGATTGATATCGGAAGCAGTGTTTACATTGGTAGTCATGTCAAAACAATAGTATATCACGGAGTATTTGTTTTTCTCAATAGTTCTTCTACAAAAAACTAGTGTTTCACCCATGCGATGCACGGAAGATGTTATGCTAAACCATATGATATGTGAATCATATGTTGTTTGTTTGTCGAATTATATAATTTTAATGGGTATACAAAATAATTAAAATGAACACAAAAAAATAATAAAGATTTGAAACGAATTTTTCAAATTAAAACACTACTTGTAAATATTACAAATTTTGGAATACTTCTTTATACACCACATTCATCGTTTATTTATTGTTTGATTCTTCCTCACCACAGACTAATATTTTCAAACTCTTACGATTCCTAACTCGGGAAATAACAATGTATAATTGGCCATGACCGAATATTGAGTTCTTCAAATATAGCCCGACATTGGATAGAGATTGTCCCTTACTCTTATTTATAATTATGGCATACGATACAACTAAAATAAAGCTGTCTCTGTTGAAATTTGAAGAAATCGAGGTCCGACGGCATATCGTCTTTTTCGTGGAAGCAACACTTTGTGACTGAATTAAAATGATTACACTCAATATTGGTCGGGAAGGTAACTGTCTCATTTAGTTCAATTTGAGCCACATCACTCGTATTATTTTTTGCAAAGTGCCTTTGTCTTATGCGGTGTTACCGGTTCAATGGAGTCATCTAGTGTGAGATTAATTATTATTTCCATATTTAAATTCATTCTAGAAGATGACCCAATATAATTGTTTGATCTTTGTTTCTGTTACGATTCAGTATTCTATTTCCCATATGGGGTCTTATACTGCAAACCAAAATTTAAAAAATATTAGTAATTACATATATTAAATATAATCATATGTAGCTTTAGTATTTTATTTCGTTCACAAAAAAATAACAATAATGATAATGTTGAATATACCATTCGTAATGTCACTGAGCGGGGTGTTTGACAATGTATAAATAATTCTGATTGATGAACCTTGTAAATCTATTATCGTAGATAGTTTTAAAATGTCCTTTAAGATCAAAAATTGGTTTTCTACATATATTGTTATCGAGAACACATCAAAAATTGATTACCTAAAACAATTTTACATTTGTAGTGCATTTGTATCATGAAAAATAGTATTCATCACAATCTATAAAGATTTTACAAAGTAAATATATTATTGAAAATACCATAAGTGGTGTCTTTCGCTTGTGGGTGTTCTAAAATGGACAAACTTTTCCTCTTGATGGTAGTGCAAATTAAATCTTCGAGGCAATTTCGGAGATGTACTTTCATTATACGTAAAAAAAGATGGATTCAATAAGATACGAAAATGAGATTTTTATAAACAAAATATTTGGATTAAATGCAATAAAGTAACTTTTACTTACATGAATCGAATAATTTTTCAAAAAAATTAATCACATTGTTTAATGTGAATGGTTTAAATATTACAAAACATTATTTTTTTCCTTTAAATATCATCACATTTTAGGGACTAACACATAAAATGATAGCACTTTTTATATTTAGTTCAATTTCAAATTATATAATATAAACTCTAAATTTTATATAAATCATTATTTTCAAACACAATTTTAAAAACAAAACGAAAATACTATTTTAGTTACATTTATGGTAATGTTTGAATAATTAAAAAATAAATTTAAATCAAATATATATATATATATAAATATATTAATAAAATTAGAACTAACACTTAAAATATATTATAAGTTTATTATAATATACATACATTTCAAATATATAAATGGATATCTTATAATGACCAATTAACTTACTTTTCAAGTATTTTATATACATTATCAAGAAAACTCTTTTATATTGTCTTTTATGCACTTTTTTCCTCCATATTTTGATATTTTTCAAAAATAAAAATATAACTAATTAGTTAATATTTTTTCAATGAATTTATTTTATGTGAAATATGCACAATTTCTTTTCGTTTTTAAAAAATACATTGATTCTTTTTTTCATAATATTTTTATCAATATATATTTAATCATTTTTATTTTATTCTAAATTTAGCAGAATTAAAAAAAACAAAGTTCGTTTACATTCATCAAAATAATAGATTAATTATCAAAGCCACTTTAGATTAAATATTAATCCAATAGAAATAAGCCCAATATGACTATTCAAGCCAATTAAAACTAAGGCCCATCACACGTATGCAATCTTGCATGCTTGCTGAGATTGATCAAGATTGAGACACATGTATGATCGTAGCTCGGATAAAAGAAACACAAACAAATATTCAACTTTCATTTTTTGGAATAGGGTTTAGATCCCACCGCTTCATTCCTCTTTCTCGATAGTCGAACAACTTACCTCACTCTTCCATTTCACCCTCTTTATTTACGTAAAACTCAGTCCACCTAGTCGACCACCTCACCAAAAACTCAAGATCCTTATCCACTAATCTTTTCTTTTGTGGTGGTTTTGAGTTTTTATTTTCAGCTTTGATCATTCGTTTTCAATTACGGCCAAAGGACACATTATCATCTCGGATCGAGAAATATACAAGACCAACGTTAATGCCTCTATCTTATTCTTCTTTGGCTTTTCGATTTACGTATTTTTTTCTTATATACATGGTTTTCTTACGATTATTTTTATCTTTCATTTTTTTGTGCTACAATACAATTTTAAATTTTAATTCCATTAATATATGCGGCGGAACTATGTACTAATTAAGGGGGCTGCCTCCCCCTTCCCAAATTAAAAAAAAATTCTATTGGGCCTCAACCTTTCCACCTACTCCTTTGTAAAAAAATATCAATGAACTTTGGGCTCCCCCCATTCTATGTCGATTCAGAAACTTAATGCAAAGGAAAGTTTATTTTTTGTTAAAAAAAGAGTAATGGGCTTTGGGCCCCAATTTTATGCCAATTAGTAAAATCTATTGATAAAAAAGTTAATCAAATCTTGTTCTATACCTAGCAGGCGGTTGATATTGAAATAATATTCAGAAGAAACGAGTAAAGGCGATGGTAGTTTTGTTAATTCATTCATTCAAAAAATGATTATTGGCTTTTAATTTTGATATTTTTGTGCTATTTTTGTGATATGTGAACAATTTTAGGTTAAAATTTCAAGCCCTCATTAGTATTAATCAATTTTTATTTTTATTTCTAATAGATTATTGATTAGATATTGAGATTGAAGTAATTTTGATTTTTGGGTATATTGGTCTATACTCTCTATAGATGAAGACACAAAAATCGATGCATTCTTTAAAAGAAAGAACATTGAAATTCCTACATCTCAACTACATCCATCTACAAAACATTGATTCTGTGAATTCGAGAGTTGTCTATAAAATCTTTGAGAGTTGAAGTCAACGAAAACTTTGATATTCAATCATTAGAACGTGATCGAGATTGGGGCGACCAATATGGGAGTATCGATTGAAAAATGTGATGTAGTTTGAGCGACTTATATTACAGTAGGTTCATATCAATGTATACTTTCAAAGTATCCAAAATCTGGAGAAAATCATCCGCGTAGTTTTCAGGCATCATGGTTCAAGCTTTTCCCGTCTTGGTTGAAATATTATCCTAGTGTAGATGCAGCATTTTGTCTTCCATGCTATGTATTCCACACTCAAGACTTGGGGCTAGAAACATTTACTCTCTTTTGGATTTCGATCGGAACTAAGTAAGAGATGGAAAAAATTGTTCATGTCTGGCACATATTGAAAAAGATCTCACTTCACCCCATCAAAATGCTTAGAAAGCATGTGCCGATCTCATGAATCAACATGATCACATATTGTACAAAGTATTGCTAAGTTCACATCTCAAGAAGTTCTTGAAAATAGACTTCGCTTGAAAGCTTCAATTGAGGCGACTAGATGGCTTGCATTTCAAGGATGCTCTTTTAGAGGTCATGGCGGAGTCTATAACATCAATCAATCATGGAAATTGTTTGGAAATATTGAGTTTCATAGCCTCTTATAATGACAAAAGTAGCATAAGTTTTGGATAAAGCTCCAAAAATGCATCGTACACATCACCAAAAATACAAAAACAAATTTTACATGTCTTGGAAACTAAAGTCAAGAATGCCATTCGAGAAGATATTGGTGATGCCAAATTTTGTAGTATTATAGATGAAGCTCGAGATGAATCTAAAAAGGAGCAATGTCGGTTATGAGATTTGTTGACAAGGATGTCTATGTACAAAAACGTTTTTGGGCTTGTTCATGTTAAAGACACTCTTTGCATCAACAATAAAAGAATGTATTTTTGTCTTATCACGCCATTCCCTTGATGTTTAGAATATTCGGGGATAAGGTTATGACGGTGCAAGTAATATGCGGGAGAATGGAATGGATTGCAAGCATTAATTTTAAGTGAATGCCTTTATGCTTATTATGTTCATTGGTTTGCACATCTCTTCTATTATCAATATCGTTGGTGCCTCGTATAGCGTAATGACCAATTAAAAGCGCCCATGCATCGAATATTGCTCATTTACTTAGCATTAATGAACTAGAAAGTGGGAAAGGGCTTAATCAAATTGGTTCATTACAAAGGCGGGTGATACTTCGTTGGAGTTCTCATTTGAAATATATATCTAGCTTGATAAAGATGTTTAGTGCAACATGTGAAGTTTTGTTGAATATTATTGAGGATGGAACTACATATGCTCAACGTGGAGATCGTCTGACTTTATGAAGTGCTAACTTCATTTGAATTTGTTTTCATTTTGCATCTTATGAGAAAAATCTTGGAGATTTCTAATATTCTCTATCAAGCTTTGCAACTCCAATCTCAAGACATTTTGAGTATGATGCATCTTGTGTCATCTCTGAAATTGCTCATTTAGAATTTGAGAGATGATGGATGGGATGAATGAGTTGCGAATGTGACATCATTTTGTGGAAGCGGTTAATATACATGTGCGATTTTAATGATCAATATCTTGCAAGAAGAAGAAGGGCACGCCATCGGCAAGATGAAATTACAACCGGGCATCATTATAGAGTTGATATTTTCAATGCGGTGATAGATTCTCAATTGCAAGAATTGAATAGCAAATTTAGTGATAACACGAGTGGAGTTGATCATATTTAGTGATAACACGGGGAGTTGATCATACTTAGATCCAAGAGAGAGATCTTGATATCATTCGGGATTGATGACATTTGCAAGTTGGTAAAAAAAGTTTTACCCAAAAGACTTTGTGAGCATGAAATGATACAATTAAGAATGCGATTTGAGCATTTTGATCATGTGCGACAACTTCGCATTTTGGGACATTGACAACTATTTACGATTTATGCCAGTGGTTAGTCATAACTAGAAAATCAGAAATCTATCCTCTTGTGTTTAGAATGATAACTCTTATTCTCACCCTTCCGATTAATTAAATGACTACTACGGTTGATCTTTTCTGCTATGAATATAGTTAAGACCACACTTGAAACAAGATGGAAGATGAGTTTCTTCGGACTATTTGCTAGTATATATTGAAAAAGCAAATTGCTCAAAAATTTAGTATAGACTCACTTATAGATGATTTTTGTGATATGCAAGAGAGACGCTCTAAATTTTAATATATTTGGATTGTAGTTATGTATTTTGGGATGTTTAATGGTGAGTATTGACGTTGTATTTGATCCTATATAATATATTTTGAATTTTATTATTATATAAAAAATATTTGATCATCTAATTGTGCCCCCCCTAGTCGAATCCTGGTTCCGCCCCTGAATATATGACACTTTATGTTAATAGAGATGCAGGTATATCTAGTAGTAAGTAGTAGCATTAGAAATTTTGAAATTTTGAACTGTAGTTTGTTTCAGTTTGAAAGTGTCACGTGGTTATATTTATATGTGTGGATAGAGTATCAATTAGGTTTTTTTTTTACACAATGTATATAATTTTATTACCCCATATATATGTAGATACTCCAAATCATATTATGTAGATACATATTTATCTATTATATGATAAATGTAAAATTAGCTTGCATATTTACCTATATGTTTAATGTAATATGCTTTAAGTTACATATTATTTTTCAATTTCTCATTTTTTTACTGTTGTGATACTAATTTGCAGTTATGTCAAAAGGCACGCAATCAAATTTATTTGTCATAATAATAATTTACATCAATGTTAAAAAAAAGTCAAATTGTTGCCTTATTTCTGGTTTGCATTTATGTTTAAAAAAAGTCAAATTCTGATTTCCAGTAATGACTTTTTATGGAAAGGTATGAATCAAATATTAAACGACCATTACAAATAAATTGATTTGATTATCTTTTTATCTTGTAACTTTCAAAATATGTTTATTTTACTTTTAATATTACAACAATTCAATATTATATATATTTGCAGAATCATGTAAGTTTTGTTTCTATAGTCAATATAAAGATTTGTTTGCTGATTTATCTTGCTTATTTAATTGATTCTTGTGCTGATTTGTCCACTTTTTCAACATTAGTCAATTCAGTGAAGCTATTAAAATTGTACATAAACCTTAGGAATTTATTATCAAACATCTCTAAGACGTGTTAAGCCATAAATTAATACTTGTGATTCATTGTAATAGTTTAGTACTTGTCTCTCTGATTTACAAAGATCTTTGATTGCATAAACTCGACCTTGAAATTTATCTTCCTACAAAAGAAATTAGATTAATAGAATTTAGAAATATCAGAAATCTACTAATAAAAAATATAAACCATACCTAGTTATCATGAAATATGCATCAATGCTTTGTACATATTTTTGCTTTTTATCTTTGTAGGCATGTTTTCATACATTCATTCGCGAGTTGAAGCCTATTGGGTTTTATTCATGTTCCAATCATGAAGTAGTGCAATCACTGATGCCATTCTTACAACTTGTTTTTCGAACCTTGTATGATAGAGTAGTCTTTTCTTTCCTGGCCTATGAATGTATAGGTTTATAATGAAGTGATCTACACACACACACACACACATATATATATATATATATATATATATAACCAAGAAAAGTAATTATGGTAATATGGAAAAATCAGATTTATCAAAAATATTAACGTTTTCATATTTTTTCCATTAATTCCAGAATAATAATAAGTAATGGCATGTATTAAATTAATATGGTATAAGTATTTTTTTAGCACTTTAGAATATGTTAATTGTCGGATTCTAAATATTTGATTTGGTATTGTATTCTGTGAGTAATTTATGGTTTGTAATAATTTATGGTCAATAATAAATATTGGACGAATTCTTTCCCAAGTAATATTTGGTTATATTCGAGTTTTTATTTTCATATATTGAATTAATGTTACTACTATATATGTGTGTTTCTTGACATCAATTCACTATCTTATCCTTTTATAAATTGTCAAGTTAGAAAAGTGATTTAATGAAATATAATCTAAGTTTTCCATATTTATCGTAACAACCCTTAATTATCAAATTACACACTAGATGAATTAGATTGATAATCATTCTATAGTAATTATTTTATTATTTTCTTACTATGGTAATAATTAATAATTGCCTTAAATTACACGAGAGACCATATTTTAGAATATTGAATCAATCGATATAATTTACCAAATATATCACATATAATTATCTAAAAACTTAAGGCAATTAAAAATATAATCATACCATAATTATAATTGGGAAAAAGTCGATGATTTTCATTTGTTAGTATACATCAATTATCTAAAATTAATTAATGTAATTAGAGTGATAATCATACCATAATTATGATTGGAAAAAATGAATGATTTACCTTTTTCAGCTGTGTACATCTGACAGTAAATACTGTACAATATCTATTAACCAAAAAACTATTAATATACATTTTTAATTAACCAAAAAAATTTAATTTATGTTTTTAGAAAGTGCGTTTAAGCGGGAAAATATTTTTAGAAACAGGCAATAGGCATTATTGTTTAGAAAAATAAATCATATTAGATCGAAATAAATTTGTATAATTTTTCAAGATTTTTCCGGATTGAAAAGAATATATTTAAATAGAGTAATATATCTTTAAGATAACAAAAATCAATTCACAAACTTTACATTCCAAATGTAAGAGAAATTCGTCTGATTTTTGATTCATTCATTGATATAATTAGATTACAAATTTCCAATTCAAAATTTATTGATTCTTTCTATACAAAAATACATCTATAACTACCCAAAAAAAGGCAACAAAAAGGTCAAACATTCCAATTTTATGGGACATTCTATGAATATCGATAATCAGGAATTATGGCAACAAAAATCAACAACAAAGAGGTCAAACATTCCCATTTTATGAACTATCAACAATTATGGCAACAAAAATCAGCAACAAAGGCCAATATTATGAATTATCTTCCATATATATCGAAAATCAGCCAAAAAAGATCACCAAATTTTTTAGCAAGTCTTTTAGGTAAGGAAAATATCTTTAGAAACCATTTTCTTTTTATATATATATAGATATATCTGGAACTAATAGAGTTTTTTCTCAATAAAAGCATCGACTTTTCCAATGAGATTGTGAGAAAATTCTTTATATTTGGGATTGTAATTTATCTTTTAGAGTTGAGATTGTGAGAAATTCCTTTATTTTGGTATTTATGTTTTATCTTTTAGAGTTGAGATTTGAGTTCTGTAGTAGTAGAAAATCAGAAACTAAAAGATGGATATAAACTAACTATAGTTTTGAACGATTATATTTTTAAATGTATGTCAAACCCCAAGATTGTTAGATTCCTTGATGTGTTTCTCGAATTTGTTGAGAAACATAGTGGTTATTTGATAGGATCATGTAGTATAATCAC
Source organism: Rehmannia glutinosa (assembly GCA_016081115.2). Classification (NCBI taxonomy): domain Eukaryota; kingdom Viridiplantae; phylum Streptophyta; class Magnoliopsida; order Lamiales; family Orobanchaceae; genus Rehmannia; species Rehmannia glutinosa. The sequence goes on from JABTTQ020002305.1 coordinate 23,119, forward strand.
TATCCTGCCTCAGATCGATAAATGAATAAATTGATTTATTTTAACTTTAATTGTTGTGATAGGCTCATTTATATCTATGATGAGCTTATTTAATTTGATTATAATTTGGTTTGAATTATTTATTTAATTGTGAATATAATTGGTTAGTGGGTCAAAACTGGATTTGATAATAGTAATTTGAAATATATGTTGGAGTTAGCATAAATCGGAAATTAAAAGATAAACCAAATATATTTTTGAAAGATAATATTTTTAAATGATAATGTAGCACCTTCTAGCTTATTGAATTTTAATCCGAAAATAAGTAATTATAATGTATATACTTTAAATATTTCTTAAAAATACGGAATAATAAAACTTTACTTCGTTTTAAAGTTTACAGCGGAAATAAAGACTAATACTTGAAACAATTATCAATCCAGAAATATACATAATGAAATAAAAATGACAGTCAACATCCCAATAGAAATTAAAATTCAAACTTTTTTTTTTAGAAACTTGAAAAAAACATGAAAATCATGAAAGACGTGGGTTCGCGAGTCACTGCGCTGCGCCATCTTCTTCCTCGTCAAGGTTCTCATCTGAAATAATTAAACATTCGTGGGATGAGCTTGAAGAAGCTCAACAAGTAATCTCATGCATGAATGCATGCCTAATGCAATATTATAACATTTATTTCATAACTTTCATTTTCTTTACTTAAAACTTTCTTAGGGCGAGCTCACTTGGTGACACATTGTTCTAATCGAGTCATGATGGGCCTTATTATTTGGAACCCGATTAACATTTTGTCGAAGGCCCATTTCCATAAACATTAACTTTAGCTTAAGCGGCACATTATCGGCGTCGGTCCTCGCGCCCATTTCCCACTCACTCGGCATCATAGAACAATGTACACCCATTTCTTTGAAAAACATATTATTAATTCTAAACCTAAAACTAGACTCTACTTAATTTTTTATGCTCGTGAAATGTTATGAGCGTGCATTTAACATGATCCATGAACAAAGTGATGTTATTTTTCATGAATGCGAGAATTAATATAAGCGCATAGCAAAATAACTAAATCACATTAGTTGAAATAATTAACAACAAAACATTACATTCAATTATATATAAGTTTTAATTTAAGAATTTGTATGTAAAAGTTTAGATTAAAATCTAATAAACCGGCGTGCAAGCTTACTTAAGAAAGTAACCTAAATGCGTATAGTGAAAGCTTATTTAGTTAATAGCCTAAGTTTGATTACTAATCAACTAATTATACACAATGTTAATGAGAAATCCGGAAATTGTATAAATAAACAGTTTCACATATGATTATGAGACTTATAATAATAATATAAAAAAATGAACAACTTCAGAATACTTTTTTTTATTTCTTTCTTTTTTTTAAATACAATTACATACTTAATAATTTAAAAGAAAAATAAATTTCTATCCACATAAACTAAACTATTTTTACAAATAATTTGTTAGTTAATGTGATTGGTCAATTCAAGAAATTCAAGTCTCATTTTTTTTTCTTGTCAATTAAACGATTATGTATCTTATAATCATGAGTATTTATATAACTATATATAACAAAGATTTAACTAAGACAATAGAATCTTAATATTATATAATTTAAACAAAGCGATTAACCTTGAATTTTCTTAAATATTATCATATTACGTAAATGAATTGAGAAAGAAAATTTTGAAATCAAACCACTTAGTATAATAGATGACATCTAACTTACCAATAGCCGATTACTTGAGAACTTGATTGGTTATTTCATTAATGTGATAAACCAATTTTTACTACTTCTAAACATAAAAAAATCAATATCCATAACTTAAATCCTAATTTATATGAAAACTATGGAAATTACTTGCCTGGTTTCTCGGATGACTCGGATCAACTAAGATAAAATTCACCAGGGAAGCTTCTACCCGAGGTAGAATCTATACATAAATTATTATATAATAGGATTAGTAAAACTTAACCAAATTTAATATGAAACTAAAGAAATAATTACGAAACCTTCAAACTTCTCGGATAATTTGTACATAAATCGAATTTATTTTTGTATTTCCTTGATTCTTTCTTCTTTTTTTTTTTTTTTTTTTGAGAAAGGTAGGATTTCATTCATTAGAGTAGGAGGAAGCCTCCAACTCGGCAACCCGAGATACATTTTAGTACATTTCCCATGAGAGGGTTCGAATTAGGAAGTGAAAAAGCATGGACGCGAGTGCTTAGCAGTGCGCTAGTAGATACCTCCGTGACGCTAACAAAGCAAGATTCAAAAGCATCAAAACAGGGAATAAAATCACGAATGTCAGCAACAATGTTCCCCGAATAGGAGAAGTCAGTCGAGATAGCGCGGATTTTGTTGTGGATGGTCAGGCTATCCAATTCTAAAACCAGTTTCTTGATTCCCAGCTGGCGAGCAAGGTGCATCCCTTCTCTACATGCTACTGCTTCGGCAACTTCGACGGTCATTTCATCCATGTAGAAACGAGAGAGAGTGGTGACAATCTGGCCATTTGAATCACGGATTGCAGCCCCAATTCCTATTCCCGTCCCTGGCACAATAGACGCATCCGTATTTAATTTTAGGAAATCAGGACTTGGCTTTGTCCACACAACCATTTCCTTCGTTTGCGCTGGTGCCATCGTCTTTTTTCCTCCTATATGTTCCGCTAATCGTCTTTCAGCAAACGAGAAACACCATTGATGGTCAAGCTCCATGTGGTTGTGTGTCTATTTGTTCCTTGCATACCATGCCGTCCACAGGAGCACTGCGAATAATCCTTGGAACCTCGAATCCCCTGTTTTCGACATGGAAATTATCCAATCAGCTATTGTTCCGTTGAGCTCTCTGTTTGATACATGTTTTTATCTTAATTTTGATGATTTTATTTTGTCACCAAAACAATGTTTTTAAAGGTTGTCCAAATACTCCTAAATGATTTAAAATGGTTTTAATATTTTCCGGAGTATTTCCTCAAGTTTATTTTTGATAATAATGGACAACACTTTTAATGATTTTATGTCAATGGGTTTTTACTCCTATAACAAGATTTCTAAATGTTGTCTAAATACTCCCGATTGGTTTAAAATATGTTTACTAAATTTTCGGAGTATTTCTTGAGTTTTATTTTCGACAAAAAATTGGACAATATTTACGTCTCAAGTGGTCGGCCAGGTATCGTTCCTATAGGGCAACCCATACACGAAGATGATTTTGAAAGCGAGAAAATGAGATGGAAGGAAAATCGGTAGTCGGCCGTGCCGCTGGCGTCGGCCGTCGGTCGGCCGTCATCAGTCGGCCGTACACGCAAGTTGGCATTGAAAGCAGAACAAATCTTCTTCGATTTTTATTGAGGTGGACGGTTGAGGCAGTCGGCCGGTCGGCCTATGTCGGCCGTCGCCCTGTTGTAATTTCAAAGTGTTCTTCAATTCTCTTATTTCTGTGCGGTAGTCGCCGTGTATTGTGTATTGACATGACAAAAATATGACCGTTTTGTGAGATACATTTCCTTAAATTGTGGGATTGATTTCTAACTATATTCTTGATTTTAATTGTATTTTTTGTAGATTTTCAATCCCCAATAGGAGCCTATGCTTGATCAATCATCTCCTATAAATAGAGGAAGTTTTGGAGCATCAAAACAACAATTGAATACAACACAACAAGATACACTTCAATCAAATATTTGGTCTTTCATTGTTATTATTCTTGTTGTAAATTTGCCTAGCTTATCACTTTCACATCCTTGAGGTCTAGGCTATTCTTGATTACACTTTGCACTCAAATTGTAATATTCATTATTGAGTTGTAATCTTGATTTTTGGTTATCATTCAAACACAAGATATCCTTGTGAGTGTTCTTGTGGTAAGAGCACACTTGGATGATCTAGGTGATAGGTGCAAGAAGATTGTGGTGATCTTCTTATTGAGGTGTTGAAGAATTTGGTATTCTTCAAGGTTGAAGATTGTGGTAATCTTCACAAGGTGCCGTTGAAGGAAGATTGTGGTAATCTTCAAAGGGAGATTGTGGTAATCTCAAGGTGTTGTTGAAGAAGAGTGTGGTGCTCTTCAAGGTGTTGTAAGTTGAATTTGTATTAATTTTGGTAATTAATAAAATTCTTTTTCTTTGAAATCCATCCCGGATATCTTGGGGTGGTAGAGGATTAGGCCTAGGTGGGTTGAACCTCTTTAAATCGGCGTGTGTTGTTTACATTTCGCACCTTTATTATTGTGTTTGAGCATTCGGTTACAAAAAGAGGCGAAATCGAAAAGGTGGAGATAATCTATTCACCCCCTCTAGATTATCGTAGCCACTTGGACTTACAAGTGGTATCAAAGACAAACTCTTTGACAAGCTCGTTTCACATCGCGAGTGAAGAGAAGCGATCGTCGACTCTGACGAAGCTCATCTTTCCGGCACCTCCACCACCAAGCCACCACTATTTGATTCCAAAAATTTTTTATTTTTGGAAAGAAAGAATGGAATGCTACTTACAAGGTTGCGGGTTCGACATTTGGAACACCGTCATAAACGGAGAATCCATTTCGATGAAAGATACACCACACACCTCAAAGGCTTCAAAAGCTTAATGATGAAGAGAAGAAAATCATCTCCTTAAACGGTAAAGCTCTCAATATTTTGTATTGTTCATTTACTAATTTAGAATATGAACATATTGTAGGAATAAAATCGGCACATGAAGTATGGCAAAAATTAGAGGCCATCTATGGAGTATTTGCAAATTAAAGGAATCAAACAAAAGCATCTACTTCTCAAAGGGATACAAATTCAAATCTAAGGAACAAGTCTCCTACAACTTCCAACTATGAAGAAGTTGAATATTGTTTTATGGGCATCGAAGAAGAAAACAAGGTATGTCTTAAACCTCTACCTCTTATGATATTCAAAATGATTATAGTGATTTGCAAAATGACTATGATGAACTTCAAAATGAATTCCAAAGCTCACTTGTTAAATACAAAAATTTGAAAAATGAATTCAATGTTTTGAAAAATGATAAGGATAGTTTATTTACTTCCTATGAATCACTATCATATGCTCACACCACCACACTTGACAAGGTTAGAAACCTTGAAAAAGAAAATAGTACTCTCGTTGAGGATATTAATTGCATGAAAAAGGATTTATCTAAATCCGACTTGATCTGGAAGATGAAATTGTTAATTGTTGTGATAATTCGAAATTAGAACTTGTTCATAAGCTTAATGGTGTCAATCATATGAATAAAAATCAAGTCTCTAAGCATGTTGGTCATTATGCTCCTAGAATTATTACATGCTTTTATTGCGGTAAAAAGGGTCATACGGTAAATACTTGTCGGGCTAGAAATAGCTCTAATTATTGTTGGAGACCTAAAAGTCTCAAGACTAATCCTAAAGGACCCAAACACATAAGGGTACCACAAAATAATGTGTTATTAGGTACCCGGCAAAATAATGATCGAAGAAAATTCATACCGCCAAGAAGACATCAAATGACCGTTTCATTTGATCAAAGAAGGAGAAACTATTTTTAAACAAAGCCAATTTTCAAGAAGAGGATATAATCAAAATTGGGAAGAACATAATCCTTGGAAATGGCAAAGACATCATCAACAAGATGATTCTCAAAGAAGAAGAGACCATCAACAATGGGAAGGTAACAAACCTTGGAAATGGAGTAATCAAAGAAGTCATCATCAACAAAGTGACTTCTCAATGGGAAGATATCATCAACAATGGGAAAGACACAACCCATGGAAAGCAGGCGTAATTGGTAAACCGTATCTCCCCATTTATATATGCATTTTTTAATTCTATGCATGTTTTTATTTGTGTCTTAATTGCAAAATGAGTTTTCAAGTATTTTTTTTTTTTTTGTCTTTAGTATATTTGAGAGTTTCATATTCTTTTTTAAAGAAGACCTTGCATGATTTTCTAAAACTCTTATGCATTTAATTAGACTTATGTGGCTTATTATCTCTTATGAAATCTTATAGCATAAGCTCTTTTTTGATATCTCCTATTACTTGCCTACACTTGTATTTTTTGTGCAAACTTTGTCTAAGAATTGTGTAGGATACATATCTCATACTCATTGGCTATTACGTCATCAAGTTTCTTAAACTATCGAGGTACATTCACTCGTATTTTTCTTAGAACTCGATATTATGCTTATGCACATATCTTTCAAGATATTTCATTTTAACCCCTTAAGTGCCCCTATATGATTTTGCAAATATTTTCTTAAAAGGGCACTACTTGATAAGTCTAAATCTTCTCGAATATATGTTTTCCCGGAACCCGTATTTGTTGGACTTGATCCAAAATTATCATTTTGCAAAGTTTTAAAACTTTTGGGGTGAAAAATTGAATTTTGGAAAATTGCAGGAAAAGAAAAAAATTGCACTTTAGGCCGGTCAAGCGGGGCGACGTGTCGCCACGCGCGTCGGCCGGTCGCACCCTACCTCGGCCGTCGCCCCAGAGCAATTTCTCGATTTAAAATCGTTTACGCGCCTTGATTTATTACGGGCGAGAAAATCTCTTCAAACCCTATAAGCTGCGAATTATCCCCTTTTCTCCTTTAATCTTCAATTCTTCATCATTTTTCACAATTTTTGTTGCTAATCTTCTTATTTTCACAAGAATCTTACATATATGGCTCCTCCTAGAAATTCCCTGGTCGAAATCCCATCTCCAAGCGTAGAAGGACGGAGAGGGTTCTTCAAGAAATCGGCAAGAGGAAGCCGAACAAAGGGATATTCGAGCCGCTCAAAGAAACGTGGCTCAAGAAGGTGATGATGTTCAAAATTCCGTTCTCTCTCGGGCCCAAATGCACCGAGCTCAGCGTGAACAATTTCGCTCCAAAATTGCCGTTGGGCGAAAGGTAAAAAATCTTTTGTTACTCAAGCTCCTAATTCCCACAATGTTCTTAATTTCATCAATAAGTATGCGGAATGGTACTATGAGGATTCGGGGATGGGAGGAAAATCTATTGCTCGGACTAAAATATGTCGTTTTAGTTCATTTACAAATGAGTATCCTACTATAAGAGGATTTTTTGAGGAGCAAGGTTGGATGTATCTATGGGAGCATGCTTATGTTTTGTATGATGATGATATTATCCAACATTTTTATGCTAATATGTGGGTGCAATATGATAATGAAAGGAAGCGATTGCCGTTAATTAAGCTTGTAAAGGGTCGTCATTTTAGATGGACTCCCAATGATATTTGCCGGCTTTTACATGTTAGAGAAGGTGGTTGGGATTATTTCTCTTGTGGGACTTGGAATGATGAAATGTTGGGGGTGTCAATGAAAGAAGTGAAAACGTATTTGGGAGTATGGCCAAAGTATTCTTTGTTGGCAATGACACTTGAGCATCGTATTTTGTCGGTCATTGTTTCATATTGCATTTGTGGTAAGTCGGGAAAGATGCCTAGCAACATGGATTACTTTTTTACTTATAAGATTGCTAGGAGGAACCACTTAACTTTGGTGCCATACTTATTCAATGTCTAATTGAGTCCATCACTCAAGGTAATAAGAAGTTGGTTATGGGAAATTGGATTTGTAAACTTCTTATTCAATCGGGACTACCTTCGTCGGAGTGTAACTCGGAGGTATTTCAAAATGACCGACATTGATAACATCTCCCAAATGGTCACGATGCGCAAGAATATGGACATCCGACCAACTAAAATGGCTAGAGGAAGAGGTCAAGAGTCCCCGATCCTAATGACTTTTTGATGACGTCGAGGCCGCAAGATTGGCGGAAGAGGGTGAACCGAGCAATCCGGGAGGGTAATCCAGGTGCTCAACCGCCTAGGAGGTATACTCAAGCCAAATTTGATGAGATGAGGGCTTTTCATGAGAGGCGAGGTATGAGGCTTTGGAGCAAAAGACCTCCAAAATGCAAAAATCTATCGGCAAGTTGAAGAAATTCATCAAGGATTTTATTCCCGGATCTTGCTTCTCCTCGGATGAGGAATGATGTCCCCACCCCTTTACTTTCTAGCATTTTCGTTGCTTTGTATTTTTATGAACTTTTGTAAAACTCTCTCGTACTAATAAAATTTGCTTGTCTTATTGAAAGGGTGAAAATTACAAGTTGATTATGACTTGTGGATGATCATGGTATTGGTGGAGTATTTGATGGTAAAAATACTCTAATTTAGCATATTGTTTGATAATTGGTATGAAGTACTTGATGGTAAAAGTGCTTCTTTTAATGCTTTGATCATTATGCTTAGTTGGATATGTTGGAACATTTGATATATCATACATGTATTGTTTAAAGGCATGACTTGTATTACTTGATGGATGCTCTAACTTTTGGCATTTGTAATGCCTTAATCCTTCTTAGCTTATATTATCTCAATTGGGTTGAACCCTTGAGAATCTACTTTGTTTGAGCCTCTTATTTGATGGACTTATGTTGCATATTTTGCATATGATATTGTTGAGCTTTGAAATGAGGATGATTGATGATGATATGGAAATTTTTTGGTTTGAACCATTTACAAAGGTTATATACAACCTCTTTTATTTTTCACGCACACTTAGTGTTCGATGAAATGTCGCAATGAATATTTCAACTTCTACATGATTCTCTTGCTTCCTAATGTCTTAAAATCATTTTGAGATCATGTTTTTGGCTAAAAAATGAGCTTATGGATTTCTTATGATATATTTCTCCAGTTTTTTTTTTTTTTTGGAGTTTTTAAGCTAAATTGCTCACGGTTGATAAACCGTCCTTTTGTGCACTTTGATGATATTATATGATGTTTCTATCATCCTAACACTCTTTTGATGATTCCAAATGGGGAGAAACAGAAATTGGCGCATTAGCTCAAAGAAGCTAATAATAGCTTGTCATAAAAGCTATAAGCTATGGATCATAAAAGCCGTAAGTTGTGATTCTTTTTAGTCAATTGTTGCTTGATGGACTTTTATAATTGTTTAATGATGTTTTGTGACAGGGGAGCTTATAAGCTCTTGAACAAATTGTAAAAGCTAAAGCTTTTAGCTTATGGAAAATTGCTTTTACATTATTCTTGATATCTTGTTGATAGGGGAGCTTGTGCTTATTATTGAAAATATTTACTCCCTACTTGGTTGCTTTAATATTTTTGGAAATTTTGGTTGCTTCCAAACGGTCAAATGTTTTTCAGGAAAATCATTTCTAAAATTGCTCTCTTAGTTTGTGTAAAAATTGTTTTGGTTTGTAATCATCAAAAAGGGGAGATTGTTTGATACATGTTTTTATCTTAATTTTGATGATTTTATTTTGTCACCAAAACAATGTTTTTAAAGGTTGTCCAAATACTCCTAAATGATTTAAAATGGTTATAATATTTTAGGAGTATTTCCTCAAGTTTATTTTTGATAATAATGGACAACACTTTTAATGATTTTATGTCAATGGGTTTTTACTCCTATAACAAGATTTCTAAATGTTGTCTAAATACTCCCGATTGGTTTAAAATATGTTTACTAAATTTTCGGAGTATTTCTTGAGTTTTATTTTCGACAAAAATTGGACAACATTTACATCCGTGGTCGGGTCGCCCTATAGGGCAACCCGTACACTGAAGATGATTTTTGAAGCAGAAAATGAGACGGAAGGAAAATCGGGCGGTCGGCCGGTCGGCCGCCCGGTCGCCGTGCACTGCAAGTTAGCGTTGAAAGCAGAACAAATCTTCTTCGATTTTTATTGAGGTGGCCGGTTGAGGCAGTCGGCCGGTCGAAGCCTATGTCGGCCGGTCGCCCTGTTGTAATTTCCAAAGTGTTCTTCAATTCTCTTATTTACGTGCGACCGGTCGCATGTGTATTAATGACAAAAAATATGACCGTTTGACAATGAGACACATTTCCTTAAATTGTGGGATTGATTTCTAACAGACTATATTCTTGATTTTAATTGTATTTTTCGTAGATTTTCAATACCCAAGAGGAGCCTATGCTTGATCAATCATCTCCTATAAATAGAGGAAGTTTTGGAGCAACCAAAACAACAATTGAGATACAACACAACAAGATACACTTCAAGCAAATACTTGGTCTTTCATTGTTATTATTCTTGTTGTAAATTTGCCTAGCTTATCACTTTCACATCCTTGAGGTCTAGGCTATTCTTGATTACACTTTGCACTCAAATTGTAATATTCATTATTGAGTTGTAATCTTGATTTTTGGTTATCATTCAAACACAAGATATCCTTGTGAGTGTTCTTGTGGTAAGAGCACACTTGGATGATCTAGGTGATAGGTGCAAGAAGATTGTGGTGATCTTATTGAGGTGTTGAAGAATTTGGTATTCTTGAGGTTGAAGATTGTGGTAATCTTCACAAGGTGCCGTTGAAGGAAGATTGTGGTAATCTTCAAAAGGAGATTGTGGTAATCTCCAAAGGTGTCGTTGAAGAAGAGTGCGGTGCTCTTCAAGGTGTTGTAAGTTGAATTTGTATTAATTTTGGTAATTAATAAAAAAAAATTTCTTTTTGAAATCCATCCGGATATCTTGGGGTGGTAGAGGATTAGGCCCTAGGTGGGTTGAACCTCTTTAAATCGCGTGTGTTGTTTACATTCGCACCTTTATTATTGTGTTTGAGCATTCGGTTACAAAAAGAGGCGAAATCGAAAAGATGGAGATAATCTATTCACCCCCCCTCTAGATTATCGTAGCCACTTGGACTTACACTCTCGTGGTTTGAAACTGCATCTAAAAGGTCCTGCTGCCCAAAAGAAAATAGCCCATGGGCACTCCCTCAACGCATGCTCCGCTGTTTCGATCGTCTCTCCACATCGGCTGCACATTGGATCGACTTTTATTCCTCTTTTAGCGAGCGCAACCTTGGTGGGTAAAATTCCTTTAATGCAACGCCACATAAATAAAATTATCTTGGGGGGTATATCAAGTATCCACAACCATTGCCAAATTCCCCTGTCATGACCAGATGAGGTGGAAAGATTTTGTTTGCAGTTTCTATTAGTCTTCGCTATGTGGTAGCCCGAACTCACCTTGTACACTCCATCTTTTGAAAAATTCCACACTAATCGATCTGGTTTCTTGTTTAGACGCAGCGGGATGGCCTGGATACTTTTAATTTCGCTCTGACTAAATAATTCTTGAAGCACTGGGTAGTTCCACAGCGGGACGTCTTCATTCATTAATTCAGCCACCCGCATATTATCCGACAAACCCGAGTTATTAGAGAGTGTCTTAAACCCAGGTTGGTCTTGGAGCCATGGGTCACGCCATATTCGAACACTCTTGCCATCACCAATATTCCAGCGTAGTCCTCGAACAAGTATATTCCTTCCCGCAATAATGCTTCTCCAAGTATGGGATGGATTATAGCCAATTGTTGCTTCTAGGAACGACTTGTTAGGGAAATACCTGGCTTTGAGGATTTTAGCTAGTAGCGAATTTTCAGCATTTACTAGTCTCCACCCTTGTTTGGCAAGCATCGCCTTGTTAAAACATTGAATTTCTCTGAAACCCGGACCTCCTTCTTTTTTTGAGTTGCAAAGGCGATCCCAAGAGCACCAGTGTGTGCGTTTCTCTTCCCGAGTCTGGCCCCACCAAAAATTACTAATGATTGAGCTTATTTTTCTGCATATATTATGAGGAAGGAGGAAGCAACTCATTATATACGAAGGAATCGTCTGAACCACGGATTTTATGAGGATAAGCTTTCCAGCTATTGAAAGTGTATTGCTTTTCCAATTTTTCAATTTCTTTCTGATTCTATCAATGATTGCCCCAAAAATTTCTTTTTTCGATCTGTCGATGACCGTCGGTAGCCCAAGGTAGATTTCATGTTTATCCACTAATGACACTCCCAGCTTCCCAGCGAAAAGAGTCCTGCTTTCGTTACTAACACCTTTGCTAAAAGAAATTGCGGATTTTTCGAAATTGATGCGTTGCCCCGAGGCTTGTTCGTGGGTTTTGATAATGTCAGACAATGCACTCTAATTCTCTATCGTTAGCTCTTCCGAAAATAATGCTGTCATCCGCGAAGAAAAGGTGTGTTATTTCGGGCGCTTGCTTACATGCTCGTATCCATGGAAGAGGCCGTTCATTTCCGTCCTTCGGATCATAGCTGAAAACGCTTCTGCACAGAAAAGAAAAAGATACAGCGATAATGGGTCTCCTTGTCGGAGCCCTCGAGTAGGGTAAAACACATTGCCAGGTTGGCCATTTAGGAGAATGGAAAAAGAAACAGGCGATATGCACTTCATGATTAGGTCAACAAAAGAGCTACTAATACCCATTTTTAACATGACTCTATGCAAGAAACGCCATTCGACTCTATCATACGCCTTGCACATATCCAGTTTAAGAGCAAAGGATCCCCGTTTTTTAGCAAGGTTCCTTTTCATTGAGTGAAATGTTTCAAAGGCTAAAAGGGCGTTGTCTGTAATGAGCCGTCCCGGAACGAAAGCCGATTGGTTGGGAGAAATCAGGTTGGGCAATAGGGATTTTAGCCTGTTAGCTATGGTTTTGGATATGATTTTGAAAACAACATTACACAAGCTAATAGGCCTAAAATCCATCACTGTTTCCGGGTTCTTCTTTTTTGGAATCAAAACAATATAAGTCTGATTTATGGAGGCAGGGGATTGGGTGCCATTTAAAATATTAAGAGAGACATCAAAAATATCCGATTGAATTAACGGCCAAAATTTTTGAAAAAAGATGACAGGCATACCGTCGGGCCCCGGGGCTTTGGTAGGGTGCATCTGGGTGAGTGCAGCCGTTATTTCCTCTCTTGTGAAAGGCCTCGTTAGCTTGTCGTTCATCTCACCTGTCATTTTCTCCTCAAGTGCGTCGATGGCTTTATCCATAATCAGCCCGGGCTCAGTCGAGAACATCTCTATGAAGTATCTAGAAAAGACTTTCTCAATCTCAGCATTGTCATCCACCCACTGTCCATTGCAATCCTTGATTCTATCAATAGAATTTCTATCCCGTCTCCCTGATGTCGTTCTATGGAAAAACGCAGTGTTTTTGTCCCCATCACTTATCCAATTTGCTCTAGACCGTTGGTGCCACATTTTTTCTTGTTTTTGGTAAAGTCTTCCCAGAGTGTCTTCAAGCCCTTTTCTCTCATAAACATTTCTCATGGTGCTGCCCTCCTGAAGCCTCTCTTCCATTTCTTTGATGAGGGTGTTTATATTTCCAAAATGGGTTTGCTCCCAACTACTCAAACTAATTCCGCACTGCATAATTTTCCTTTGTAAGATTTCTGGATTTGTTGTGATCCCTCCCGTAGAACAGTTCCAGGAGTCTTTCACAATCGATTTGCATGATTCGTCTAAAAGCCACATCGTTTCGAAGCGAAAAATCTTCCTCCATTTTTTGTGTCTTTTTCCGGCTGCATTTCTACGTTTTGTCCAACTTATTAAGATAGGACAATGATCCGACCCCACTATCGGTAGATGTTGCACATTGTAGTCGGGGTAAAGAGTAGTCCATCCAATCGTTCCCAAGCAGCGGTCTAGTCGTTCTTGGATATTCGTCGCGCCCTCTTGACCGTTTGTCCAAGTAAAAGTGTAACCTTCGTAGTCCAAATCTTCTAAATGTGTTTCTTGGAGAGCTTCATGAAAAGCTTCGAGCTTAGTGTCTTCCTTTATCCGGCCTCCAATCTTTTCGAAGTTATAGAGTATCTCGTTAAAATCGCCGACGCAAAGCCAATCATTATAGTTAGCCTCTCCAAGCTGTCGTAGTAACCCCCAAGTAAGATGCTTATTCCGGTCTTCCGGCCAACCGTAGACTCCACTAATTCTCCAATTTTTGCCATTTTCTGTGACTATGCCGTCAATGTGGTTTGATGAGTCTGAAAGCAAACTAAAGCTCACTGTATCTTTCCATAGTAGGCACAGTCCTCCTCGCCTTCCCCCCGCACTAGTGTCACAATCCACAATATGGTTGTTGTCAAAACCCAGCGTTTGGTTTAGTATCAGAATTTCCTCACGACATAATTTTGTTTCCATGAGAAACAAAATTTCGGGATCTTTTGAAATGATTAATCTTTTAAGCACTTTAACTGTCGGTTGGTTCCAAAGCCCCCGACAGTTCCAACTGAGGCAACTCATTGGTCCTGGCGGGGTTGCTTTTTTGCAACCTCCGCCGATAAAACAAACTGGGATGGCACGTCGAACAGACCAAATTCTTTAGTTTTTTCACTGCATAATTGGGGTTGCAGATTCGGGGTTGTGGTATAAATCTTTGGGTCGTTTGGTAGGGAGCTGGTTTTGTGTCAGAGTTTGGTTCTTCGGGCTTGTGCGTTTAGTACGTTTGGTTATGGCTGGTTTTTTGTTAGCCCTTTTGAAGTCGAGTATCTGAGTGGGTTTTTGTGCTGGGTTGGTCTCGATAGGAGGGAGGGTGTGAGAAGGTGGAGTTGGGCTTTGGTATGGCTGAGTGATAGTTATTGGATTGGTGTTTTCGGTGTAGTTTATATTATGGAGTGATTACGTAGAAAATGTGGGGTCGGTTCGTTCAGTGATAGGATGATTGGGATGGGGCTGAATTGGTTTATTTTTAGAGCTGAGGGATATGACGTTCTCAAGTCGGTGCTCAGGGTGGTCGGTGTACTGATGCATAGCAAGATTGGAATTCCTTGGAAAGTTATGTTCTGGTGGTGTTGGATTTAATAGAGATAATGATTGAAGGGTCTTGGTAAGAATAGTGTTCAAGGGGATTGGTTTTCTTGCTGTGGTGGGTCGTGCTTAGTGTCAGTTATTGGATTGGGATGTTCAGAGGTTGAGGTAAGGAGTTTTGGAGTTGGCTTATTTGTCTGGTTGGGCTGGCTGGGGGCTTGCGGTGTTGAGGTGTTATTATTGTGGAACAGCGTTCGAGGGGTAGAGCGTTGAGATGTCGAATTTAGTTCGCGAGGTGGTGCGCTGCGTTTAAGAGGGGATGCTTTAATCCAGGGACCATACTTCATGCTCGATGTATCTTGACACTCGTTTCTATCGTAGTTTTCGCAATTTCGAAAAAAATGGCCTATGGTACCACAACAGAAACAATATGTGGGGAGACTTTCATATTTCAAAGGGAGGATCAGATTTTGTCCCTTAATCCGTATTGTGAGAGCCCGGATAATCGGTTTGGTAATATCAATGCTGATTTTGAACCTCAGGAATTTACCAAACATCTCTTCCATTGATGAATCCAAGCTTTCAAGTTTTCCAATCTGTCCGGCTATGGTGCTCGCGGTGCTGTTCATACACGCCACTGGCACGTCGTAGGCTCTTATCCAGAAGGATGCGTGGTTTATCTGAATGGTTGAGGGTTGCTCGTCTTCCTCAAGGCTTCTGATAGCAAACAATCCTCCGTCATAGTGCCATGGTTGGTTGGCCAACACCCAGTTCATGTTCTCCTTGTTCGCAAATCGGAATAGTATGAGGCCCCCTCCCCATTCTCTAGCAGTGATTTCCTCCTTGGATTTCCATGACTTTTTCATGACTTCAATAAGGTAGAAGGACTTCCAGCTTTTATCAGTATATAACTTTCCGACCAAACAAAATGATTTGACTGCTCGCGGTTTCATATTCCGGGCTGGGCTCATCCAAATCTATAATCTCCCCTTCCTTATCTGTCAGTTCCTCCATAGAAGGTGTCTCCCTCGACTGAGCCGTCTAATAATGGATGCAGTCACCAACAGCCTGAAACAGAAAAGACAGAGAAAAGAGAAACAAAGCAAAACTAATAATAGCCACACAACACAGAAAGGAGTAACTGATGCTTTAAAGAAAAGTAAAAGGAAACAAAATAGGAAAGGAGCCAAATAAAGAGAGTAAAAGGACAAATAGAGCAGCTAGAGAAAGAGACAGGGGAGCAAAAGAGGCGGAGATAATCAAAGAGAAAACAGGACAATATAATCATCCAACATTCCTCTGCAGCACAGATGGGGCGGCGCAGGATATTCCTAACAAAACCCTAAGGGTAACTAACTCCTGACAAGAGGAGAACTATTCACACAAGGTTTCAATTATTCACTAGCTTAGAAAAGTGGTATCTTTTTTCTGATTCTTTTTCTCTTTTCTTTTCTTTCTTTCTCCTTCTTTCCTTTCTCTTCTTTTCTGTTACTTCTTCACTCATCCCATTCATCCTTTCAAACTAATCCTCCTCATCATATTTTATTTGTTCCTTTTTATTATTTTATTTCCACTTTCCTTCCCATTATCCCCACTAATTTCCTCCACTATCATTTTCTTCCCTTCTTTTTATCCACCTTTCTCTCCAATTATCCCCAATATCATCCATTATCTCTCTTTTATTTCTTTTCATTTTTTTTTTTTAAAAAAATGTCTGTGACAGATAATGTAGATAAATCCTTAATATTTAGATTACTTCTTATCTCTTAGTTTTGTTATTATCTATTAAATTTGTAATCTTTAAGTTCAAAAATATATTATAAATTCACCTTTAATTTGTAGATAAGAATTTGTAGAGAGGAATGCCACATGGATAATTATAAAATATACATGTGGAATTGAGAGAATGAGGAGTTGACACATGTCAAAATTAATGAGGTGATGACATATGTCAACTTTGTTTTCTCTTTTAGTATATAGGGTTGATTAAAGGGATGCAAATGTGTTTAGCGAGAAGCAAAAATCAAGTATTAATTCACATAATATTTTCAAGATTTATTTTATACCATTATAAAACAAAAATACATTTATTATATAAGTCATCAAATATCTCACACAATTTTTTTTTTTAAATCAAGCAATCCTTAGATTATTTTGTATTAATTAATGGGTAAATCTTACTTTACCCACTATACTCTTCTTGAGTATCACTTTACCTCCTTGTGTTTGCAATTATATCGTTTTACCCTCTTATACTCTCAATTAGTATCACTTTACCCCATTATACTATTAAAACATTTTTAGTAAATAACAAATTATTTTAAAATTAGTATTTAATATTAGTAAACTTGTACTTATATTTTAAATTAAGTTAATTAATTAATATTAAATTTTATTTAAAATTATTATATTTTATATTTAATTGCTAATTATTTAACTCTAATATAGTCCTTATTAAATTAATATATAATATGATATTTTCTATCAGCTAGTACATTTATACTTTTAATATCTTATCTTTATTCATCACAAAATTAAAATTATATAATATATAACAAATATATTTTTGTTAAAGATCTGAAGTATTATTAGTAATTCTCAATTATTTTAAAATAAAAACTATGTTAAATAGATAAAAATAGTCATTTTAATGGTTAATTTTTAATACTAAGGTGAATATTCTTAAATTTAACATAATTTATATTAAATATGGCTACAATTATATTTATATATTTTTTAATATATAATAATTCATTATTCAAGAAATTTAATACTAATAATTTACTTATTTTATAAAATATTATTTAGAATATATATCCAATTTTTAGCTTTATGATGAAAAAAATATGTATGAATATGTTAGTCGACAGAAAATAACCTAGAATATAATTATTTAAATTAGGAATTATATTTTTTTTAAATAGAAAATATATTTTTTTCAAAAAATTAGACTTTATATGAATTGAATGCCAATAAATTAATTTAAAATATAGTAGGGACAATTGGGCCATTTAATAAAAGAATAAGAGAATAGAATGATATTTTAATCGTACAAGGAGGTAAAGTGATACAAATTGAAAGTGTAAGGGGGTAAAATGATACAATTGAAAGTACAAAAGGGTAAAGTGATATTCAATGAGGTTGCATTTGGATGGGAGGATTTGGATTTGTGGAGAGGATTTGGGGGATGATTTCAAATGACTCCAAATAAGAAGGATTTGAAATCCTCCAAAATGACTCAAAAAATAGCTTCCAATGATTTGAAATCTATTATAGAATGACTTGATCCCAACAACTCAATAGATTTGTTATTATGGATTTGAAATTCATAGCTCAAATCCTTCCATCCAAATGGAGCTATGAATTTCAAATCCATAATAATAAATCCATTTAGGTTGTTTGGATTGAGTCATTTTTTAATGGATTTTAAATCTTTGGAAGCTATTTTTGGAGTCATTTTGGAGGATTTCAAATTCTTCTTATTTTGAGTCATTTGAAATCCTTCCTTAAATCCAAATCCAAATCCAAATCCAAATCCTCCCATCCATCCAAATGCAACCTTAATGGGATAATTTCATTTTTCATACCCTATCTATACCCTAATTTCACTTTTGATACGGTTTTCAACCTAATCAAGATTGGTACCTAATGTTCACAAAATTAATCATATTTGGTACCTTCCGTTAACTCTCCGTTAACTCTAACGATTTAACTTTGTTATAGCGAGTTTCCTTCTTTTCAATTTCAGTACCTAATGTTTTATGAATAATCTCTTCCAAGTACCCATACTTTACTTGACTACAATAATGGAAATAGTCCATTACGACCATATCAGTGCCCAACATGCTTAAAGTAAAATTAATAGATCCCTTAAAATTCATACCTCTTTTGGCCAAAACACCGCCGGGTTAAGTGGTTCGCAACGCCACCTGATCGGAAGATTTCGCCCCGGATCGTTTGACAAAACGGCTCCTCACTGTTCAACCTCACCTCGGGAAGATGATCGCAAGTTATCGACCCCTTCAAGACTCGGCCACGACCTTGGTTCGTTTCCTACCGGGCGTAAAAGTATTTCTTCAAAGGGATAGATCAATAGAACACTATGAACACATGTTGAACAAAAGCCTTTATTTTATTAAGAACTTAAAGAAAAATATATTACATTAGTAATCTCCTTTTGGGAGGAGAAAACTTGTTTAGCCTCTCATTATTGAGGCTTGCACTCGAAAATACATAAATTTAAAAACTAAACACTCAAACTTATTACAAATTTTCACTCAGATTTTATTGTAAGAAAACTAAGGGAAATGTTCGATGTCCTCAGCTTCCTTCAAATCCCGCAATTTATAGAGGTAAGTCCGGACTTGAAATTCGGACTTCAAATCTTGTTGAGATGTAAGGCGTTCGCTACGTCATACTCTGAATTATTACTACTTGACTATCTTCCTTCTCTTTCGCGTGACTCAACCCATGTGATGGTTGTCGGGAATCTTTTAAAAGTTGGTGCGTGGTCCCCGAGGAAAGCGCGTCTTGTGAGTGGGCCCTTGTCCTTTCGGCTACATGGTCTGTCGGTCGGGTTTGGGTCGGAAACCTTTCCCAAACTCGGGTTCCTTCATTCGGGGCATGCTTGACAGATTCGGTCGATCCAACGGCCAACATGCGCCATGTTACGAGAATTTCGGTAAGTTTCTTTGCTCGCTAGGAATCTTGTTTTCCCGAGAGAATTCTCCTTTTGGTTTGAAGAGTTCCTCTGCAAATCCTGTGGTTGATCCAGTCATCGAATTCAAAAGGAAAGATCCATTCGCCGAATTCTGCGGAAGAACTTAAATGGATATTTGACTTTGTCCATTTCGATTAGACAAACCCAAAGACCCCATGCTCAAATGCCTGGTAGAAGCTTCGTCTTGAGAAAATGCTCTACTAACAACTTGGTCCTTCTTCCGGTGAAAGCTTTGCTTTAATGTATTTTAAAGCATTTCCATCGGTCTTCTTAGCTTGATGAAATGAAAAGCTTCATTAAAGCTTTCTTTCTTTGGTTCAGAGCCGCACTAATAAAATACTGAGTTCAAAATATCCCCTACGGCCAAGTGTGGATTATTGGCCCAGGTTTTAAACGCGCTTCCCAATCCATTTCGGTAATTTTGAAATTTCGGGAATCCTGGTGACACGGTATAGATTGAAGCTAAAGCTCCAAAAGTATACCATTCTCGCACTTCATTTGGATGACTTCTGGTTTCATCCAAACTCGGGATACTTTCGAGATATCAACCATTGTTTTCTCTGGGTTAATACCTTGTCTTGTAACTAGTTTCTCCCATTGCCGTGATATACTGCATAGGATAAATCTTATTCTCGTCAGTTTGAACCTTAGATTTGCCTATCGTGGCCTAAGATTCAACTCTCCTCTTTTACCCCGAGAGGTCTTGGGTTGACTTGAAGACTCGGGTTGTGACAGGAGCTTCAACATTAAATTCGATTTGTACACCTCGGGGATGCATCACCGCAACACTTGTGATTATGGTACTTGAATCCATAACCTCCCAGGGTTAGAGCCCGTACTCTCTCGGCCCCTTTTTGCAGTAGGAGAGATGCGGCTGGAAGAGAGGCCCTTGCGGCCGCTAAGAACAATTGTCCTTGAGCGAATGGCATGCTCGTATTTGACTAGAAACGGATTTACGGTCGACTGTTGAAGTCGTCCGGCAAACACGCATTGAGACATAACGTCCCAAAATTTCGTTCTAGACTCTCCGGGTTTTCCTGAGATGTCTTACTCGTTTAAGGACTCGTCACAACAACGCGTCCTTCCATCTCGTGTCAAGAAATCTGCAAGAATATTTTCATGAGATTTTATAATGACAATATCATAATCATAATATTGACATTGACTTGCCATCTAAGTAATCGAGCCTTTTTCGGTTTTGATTCAATTTTGTTTTTCGTAAAAGCCTTGACACTTGAATTATCAATTTTTAAAGTAAACTTTTAGCTTGAGTAAAAATAGAGGCCATTTTTTAAAAGCCTTCGACATTTTGAAAAGAATTCTTTCTCGTTAATATACCACCGAAGTTGCTTCTTTAGGGGTGAATAAACCACTCGAGATCTGCATGGCACTTCCTCGTTTGGTGTGACTTTCGTGAAGGCCGCCGCCCACCAATCATCACGGCATCGTATGTAACCAATTCGTCCTCGTCTTGGGGAATCGCAAGCTTTGGAAGCTTTTTACAAACTTCTTTTAGTTGCTTAATTCCTTCTTGATGTTCATCTTCCCATTTGAATACTGCATCTTTTTTAAGCAATGGGCTAAACACCTTCCTGTAATATGCCAGATTGTTAATGAACATCCCGGCAAAATTAACAACTCCAAGAAAACTCTGAAGTTGCTTCTTGTCTTTCAGTGTATCTGGAAATCCCTGTATTTTTTCCACAATATGATTCTGTAGAATAATTCCAGATTCATCGATTTCAATTCCGAGGAATTCAATCTGTCTTGTCGCGATTACGCCTTCTTTAAAAAGCACTAATCTTCTTTGTGACAAACATCGAAAATATTTCCAAATGTTTGAGATGCTCCTTCATGTTCTTTGATGCGATTAGGATGTCGTCGATATACACGAACATGAAAGCTGAAATAATCTTTGAAAAGATTATCCATCTTTCTTTGATATATCCGGGGTGCGTTAACCAATCCCATAGGCATCACGTTCCAAATATAGTGTCTGTGGTGTAGAGAAAGTCAGTAAACTTCTTACTTTCTTCCTCCATCTTAATCTGGTTGAATCCGGACTTGCAATCGAACTTTGAGAATATCTTGGCACCTTTGATACGATTAACGGATGTTCTCTCGCTTGGGATATAGTATCCGTCGAACTCCAAAATGTTATTAATTCCTTGTAATTAATAACAAGTATTCGCTTTCCTCTTTTGATTTCTCCATGGTTTCGACTAAGAACCCCGGATATTTCTTTGTATGGAGAAACTCTGGTGAAATTAACTTAAGGTCAAGATGTTCCTAAAGTATCTTCTCGCATATCCTCACGATCTTCGATTCATAAGGATTGGTTTGAATCTTACGAACTCGTACTCCTTTCCAGGTTTAACCTTTAAGGAAGCTTTAAGCTCGTTCTTATCCCACCAAGCCCAAGGATCTTCATTGTAATTCCTTTGGATCTTCTTCTTGATATCCTCGAGTGATATTTGTTCCTCTATGGTTACATCACTCTGTGGATTCTCCATTATACTCATCCATAATTCTCGCAATGGCTTCCGGAGTGACTCGTTCTTCTCCTTGTACTACACGAATGAATACAAGTTATTATCCCATATCTTCGATCCTTCGGATGGAACCAAATTGTCATAGGATAATAAAGCTTCACCAAATTTCCTTCGATCCGCCATTTTTTGGATTGCGAAGTTTGGCTTCATCACCACGCTTGCTGCGAAAATTAATGGGCATTTTTACGTAAAATGCTTCCCATGATCTCACGGACAATAATCTTATGATCACATAAGGTTGTGAAAATAAGTCTTCTCGTCTCGTTCTCTTGTGTGAATCGCTTGAATGTTTGCAGGAAATTGTTTCTAGCAAAATATCTCGCACTGTATCATGGAAGCAGTTGGTGGCGTTTTTACTTTGTACCATGGGTCACGCCGCGCCTCCGATCATTATTTCGCTTGTTTAATTCCCTGTTAAGGATAAGAATCCTTTTAGAGAAATCTCTTCCGCAATAGTGGTAAATCTTCTCCAATTTCTTTAGGAAAAACATCCGGAAAAAAGTACATATTCCGGCTCTCCCGAATCAATATAGGCGGCGAAATACTCGGCCTTGTATTCAAAAAACATATAACATTCAATAGAAATGTATATGGAGAATGGACTAGTGGTCATCGATTCGTATCTTTTATTAGCCACTGTGAACTCCATTCCGTCTTGTAATCTTTCCCAAGGTTTATGCTCCTCAAGAAATTCAATTCCCGGTATTAATTGTTTCGGGATCTTTCCCGCAACTCTGTGATAGTAAGCTCAATTTCTCCTATCTTGGGCTTCCTTGATACCTTCCAACGATTGGTTGTTGGAGATAATATAGAACATCACAAGGAAAAATGTTATCCTTTTGAGTGATGTCGAATATTACTTCAACCTCTCGCCATCTTTTTGGACATTTATTTCTCTTTTTTGTTTTAAAAACATCGGGGATCTGGGCCGAACAATTTGAATACTTGGTCTCCTTTCTTCCCAAGTTTTGCTACTCACCATTCTCTTCTTTGCTGAAAGACATCCTTCTGTGCTCAACTCGAGACTCCGAGCTTTTGTTGAAGACTGGTTGATCTTGAATTATCATATCAATCTCCTTAATAGTTGGAGATTCAATGATGTCTGGTAATACCACCCTGGCAAAGTCCTCAAAGATTCTTGGGACTTCAATAAATTCCTTTCTCAAGAATACTTCGGAATGATGGGTATTCGAGAGAGCATAGAAATCTTATATGTGATCGAGTAAGGCCTATTTCATTCTTTCATCAAATCGACTCTTTTGAAATCTTGATGAAGGGTTAGGACTCTCTTGAAGTCTCGATCTCCCAAATTGTATGCAATTCTAGGATAGACATTAAATGCCAATTTCCATGCATACAAATTTCTCAGAATCGCTCCAAGGCATGAATCCTTGAGATGCGAGATTCGCTTGTCAAAGACAAAGAAGATTAAGGCGAATCTATTCCTTCTTTGAATGTTGCTTTAATAATTACTCTTATGGCTCGATATGAATCCATGAGAGTGTATTTGCAACTTCTCTTTTAACTTTGCTTTTGATCTCTTGTATTTCTCTAATAGGGACCAATGCATCTCGATCAGTTCAGTAAACTCCATCGAATAGCAAATTCTCCGGTTGTTACCCTGTGGATAATTTGGTGTTTTATGTTACGAAACCCAATTTTATCCAATGCTTTTTCCATAGCTCCAATTGTAAATCCATCATAGACTTGAAGCTTTGGATCTCCTTCATGATTCTCATAAGAGTTTTATGAGAAACCGTCGTGTGAGAGAGGAATCTCGACATATCCTCCCGATCGTCTGTGAAGAATCTCTTCTTCACTCCGATTCCGAGCCGAGTCACTTCCATCTTGAGAATAGATCTCTTCTTCATAGATGCTTTCATCCGAGGGAATATCCTCAAATTGATACACATGTATTAAATCTTGATAATAGACAGCTTCTTCGATTTACGGTGTAGCCTCGAACCGTCTAATTCCTCATTTTTCGGTTTCTGCGGACAATCCGTTGAGATATGTCCTCTTGCTCGCAGTCCAGCAATTACAATCTCGAAACTTTCATTAGCTCGGGTATGAGCTCGTCTGAAAGTTCTTCTCCCAGAGGGTTCTGTTTGGTACTTGCTTGATTAGAACACGATGATGAGGCTCTACTCCCCGCTGGTGGCCTTTGGTCTTTGCCCGATTTGTAACCGGGCTTTTGTTTTGACGAGAACCTTCTAGGTCTCCATGAAGACTGTTTCTTTTCTTCTCACGCTTCCTCGGCGGTATGGATGGCTTCGCTCATTTTTCCTTTTGTGCGCGCTTGGTTGACCTCCCTGTTTGTTGGGATATCATTATCCACGCAACATAGAGGAACCGCTTTGTTAATTCCTCTTAATCTCTTGTAATTCTGTGCGGAGCTCGCTTGATAGCACCATTCGGATAACTTGGCCTTTAGGAAAGACATTTTTCGCCACGACTTCTACTTGACTCCACCCTTGTATTCCCGATAAGCATTTCTCTCCAGGGGACTCGGAATTTTGGCAAAGAATATATGTGACTTCTTTTTCCTCAATTTTGGATTTCCACCGTATTCGGTGAACAACTTGATATATTCGTCAATATGACAAATATCCAGAACTTCAAGGCTATAGAGGGCTTGTTTATATTTCTTTTCTTTTTCATCCTCTAATCCTCGAAATAACCCGTGCCAATGAATGGATTTTGAATAGTTTTGCCATACCATCGACAATTCCTTTAAGTGATTCCCCCGATGTGACCGAACTTTTTCGTACTAGCATCGGTCATATCGAGCAATCTTCACCGATCCTTCAAGACTCATTTCAAGGAGTAAAATGAATGAATCCTTTGTAAGATCGAGGGTTTCTTTGAAATTCTCATACCAAGCCCATTCATCAATGAGAACTTCTGCTGTTTTTAAAATGCGGGATGTCCATTTAACATCAACCCATATGGATGTATTGGGTCGAGTGCGATCTTCCATAAGGCGTCGATAAACATTCGGCCTCTGCCCCCGAAAGTGGATCACTCCCGGTCGTGAAATCCCCAACATGTGGCATCCTCTCGCCCCGAGCTCCATGATGTGAACCCGCATTTTCTTCGACGTTAGGATTAGCGGTGGCGGTGGTGGAGGAATTGGTCTACCTTGTGGGTCATAGGTAACCAAAGCGATTCCTCACTGCGTTCATCTTTAAATCTACAATACCTAATCCCATGAAGGATTCTCGCAGTCATGTAGATCTTTAAGATTCATCTTTTCAATATCCATCTTTTTAATTTTTGATGGATTTTCCTTTGATTAGAGCAATGAGCTTTTCCTCATCCGTCATTTTTCGTATGACTTCGGTTGGTTTCCTTTTTGGTGTAAATAGGTACCGCCCCAAAATCAATACGTTTCCTTCCCCGGATGAACTTGGCCCTCCAGGGTTCTTAACTCGTTTGAATATCTTGAAGGAGTTCAAGAGTTTCTTCGATATTTCACCATCGTTTCCATCCAGGTTGGATCGATGAACTTGTCTTGGTAGATGAATATGGCGGTTGCCATAAGTGCTTGCCGTCTTCGGATTTCTCTAAGATCTTCGGAGATCTTAGATTTGTCTGGAAGTATCTCGTTCCACTCACGGTACTCCATCGGGAATCATTGTTACGATGGGAATTTTCATGAACCGTTTCTTGAAGGTTCATCAAGTGAACATATAGTGCAGTTAAGCATCCAATCGCCTACATAATATTCTCGCTTTCGCATTTTGCATTGCTTAAGGTTTCCCCGTCGGCTCCTCGCTGTTCTTTTCTTCATGTTGGTATTCCCGATATGAAACCTGGTCAAGGTGTTCTTGTGCATACATCGTCGATTTGACGATATGTCTGTAAGGGTACATCTCGGACATCGGTCAGGATCCATAATCTCGGAGTAATTTCTCCTCACCAATTGTTAATTACATAAATATAATAAATTTAACTAAAAGTTCTTAATAAACCAGGCTTTGATACCATTTTCGTGGCCCATAGTTAAAGAGTTGGATCTTGAAAAAGATCGAGTCCTTTGAATAAAAATTGAAATATCTAGGGACCAAATTTGATAAACCAATAAACATAGGGTACCAAAAAATGATACATTCGAAAGTTTGGAAAACCTTCTACAACAATCAACCGGTCATTTTTACGATTATTTAACGGTAGGTATCCGAATTGATTAAAACTTAAAACGTTGGGTACTAAAACTGATTAAATCGAAACCTTGGGATCAAAGGAAAACTATGTATATTTGAGGTACTAAAACTGAAAATAACCCAACCTTAATTAATTGATATTTTCTCCTCTATTCAATTCCCAAGCTCTTGACCCTTTTCGCCGAACTCAAACATCCATTGGCCCGGACTGTGCACCCGAAACACAGGGTAACACTACAACCTTCTCGACCGCCTCATACTGCGTTCAATCCTCTTTTAGTAATCTTAAGCCCTAATTTCTCTCGACTTCCTCGGTCTTTCTAAAAACTCGAACTAAGAAACACGATTGAATCTCTGTTTCATAATTTCCATCAATTGTGTTTACACCGAAGTCAGACGCTATACAGGCAGAGCTAATGTCGGAGAAATTTTCAGCTACGCTAAGAATTGGCGACTTGAACGATTACATAGCACCGTCGCAGGGTTGTGTCATTAAAGCTGAGGTAGCTAACTGTTTTGATTCTGAACTAGGGTGCAAAAAATTGTTATTGAAATTATGCATTTATATTTGATGTTTTTCTATTGGGATTATTGAGTTGTTTCAGATTCTGTCTGTTTGGCTCATTTTTCGTTGGACTTTAATTTGACTATTACTAGATTGAAATTGAGCGCTTAGTCTATCGATGCTCATTTTCATGGAAAATACAAGCTTGCGTATAAAAATTGACAACTTATGCATCTTCCCATGCGAGAAATTCACAATTGTTTTAAGCGTGTTTGCTGTTTCTGTTCGTTATGTTGTTTTTTGTGTCATGATCGTAATATGTATAATATTTATGCTCGTAATCAGAATGTCGGGAAAGCAAGGACTGCTCCTAAAGCAGCTCAAAATGAGCCAGTGAAGATCTCGCTCAAAGACTGCTTGGCGTGCAGGTAAGATACAAATGTGGGTTTTAAAGTTCAGGGTAAATAGATTTAGTTGTTGGTCACTATTGGTGTAGATATATAATATTTTTTTAAGCCTTAGTTTGCCCTCATATGCATGCCTGTGTTTGTGTGCGTGAGACAGAGGGGGGAAGAGGGAGAGAGGCAAAAAGTAGACTGGCACACTAACGTTTGTAATCCTCGTGCAGTGGGTGCATCACATCTGCTGAGACCGTTATGCTTGAGAAGCAGAGTTTAGACGAGTTTCTTTCGAACCTCAACAAAGGAAAAGCTGTAGTAGTGTCCCTTTCTCCCCAATCCAGAGCTTCTCTTGCTGTTCATTTTGGTCTTTCCCCGCTGCAGGTATGATGTCACACATAGAAGGCCATGTTGTGCATACAATTTAATTTTATTTTCACAATGTTAAATGGATAAATTCCTGGTTCTTCTACTTAGTATATTTGTTCCTGATATACCAGATTCTTAATGCCTTTCAGGTCTTTCGGAAACTTACAACATTGTTGAAGTCTTTGGGAGTGAAAGCCATATTTGATACCAGCAGCAGTCGAGATCTAACACTTATCGAGTCTTGTAATGAATTCATAGCACGTTATAAAGAAAAATATCCAGCTGATGATGAGAAGTCAAAATCATCTCTTCCTATGATTTCGTCGGCTTGTCCAGGTATGCAACACATATCGTGATACTAGTTAATATCATATGCTATTGTTCCTTGAAAGATGCTGATAACTTTTTTGTGTCTTGAAATTGCTTAAATAATGAAGAAACTATTTTTAGTTTTCCTTCTCTCATTGCAGAAAGTTTGTTTAATTGTGTATATATAAATTTTATCTGACTTTTCTCTGATATGAATTGGCAGGTTGGATATGCTATGCTGAAAAAACTCTTGGATCATATATTCTTCCATATATTTCTTCAGTGAAAAGTCCCCAACAAACAATTGGAGCTGCCATTAAGAACCACCTATGCGAAGAATTATGTATTAGGTGATTTATCATTTGCATAATTCCCATGTATACTTGCGTAGTTAGGTGATTGCACATAATGTATGCTATTACATCATGTTTATCTTTGGATGAGTATGCATTGGGTCTGACATCTTTTTAAACAGGGCTGCACTGCTGCAGCTTAAACCAGTAGGAGCTTGAATGGCTCATTATTTATGAATTTTTTTAGTTCCAATTACTAGTCAGACATGTTTCGTGAAATGATTTTTTCCATTGATATATCAGCCAATTACGTCACTTGTAATTTTTTTAGGGTGTCCATGATTTTAAAAGAGGCCTGATTTCTAATTTTGAGAATATAATGTATATCTGGACAGGCCAGAGGAGATATATCATGTCACTGTGATGCCTTGTTATGATAAAAAGCTCGAGGCTGCTCGGGATGACTTTGTCTTCCAAGTGGATTCTGATGGTGAAAAAGTTACAGAGGTTGACTCGGTACTTACAACTGGAGAGGTTTTAGATCTAATTCAGGTATCTTTTAGACCTAATTCAGAGTTTCTTATTTTTCATCTCCTTTTCACTTTGGCAATAATTAGATAATGTTTCGTTTCTGCAGATGAAATCAGTTGATTTTACAACCTTGGAGGAATCTCCTGTGGATAAACTGTAAGGGTCTTACTGTTTTTAGGTTATCTGAAACATGCTGTGATGTCTCAGGAAATGATAAAGTGATTCTATTCTTCCACAGATTGTCAAATGTAGATGAAGAAGGCCATCTCTATGGCGTCATGAAGCTCTGGAGGATATGCTGATACATTATTCGATATGCTGCAAAGGTGCTTTTCGGGAAGGAAATTGAAGGTCCGCTTGAGTTTAAGACAATAAGGAATGCAGATTTTCGTGAAGTGACTCTTGAAGTAAGTTTTCTCTCTCCTTGGGAACGATTCTCTTTGGTCTTGGAAATGGTCTGGTTTTACCATTGATACATAATATAATCGTTGATCCCCTTCAACTTACTTCAACTCAATTATTTTTATTTGCTGCGTATGAGGCTTCATGTTCTGTTTATGGCATGCATTTTGTTTTTCTCACCTGCCCCTGCAGAAGAGGCATAAGTATTCTTATATGTAACTGTGTTGGATGCACACATTCTTCACTTAAGTAGCATAATTATTTCATTGTTGTCTTGTTTTCTAACTTCTAAGAGAACAAGATCCACTTCTTTGCAATGCAGGTAGATGGTAAAATTGTGTTGAGATTTGCACTGTGTTATGGATTCAGGAACCTGCGAAACATTGTTACCAAAATCAAATCTGGAAAATGTGAATATCATTTTTTGGAGATTATGGCATGCCCTTCAGGTAGTATTTCTTTTCTATTTACATTTATATAATTAGGAGTGTCAAAACTCCTTGAAACATTCTTCTTGACTTGTCACATTTCTGCCTGTTACAGGATGCTTGAATGGTGGAGGTCAGATCAAGCCCAATCCCGGGCAATCTGCAAAAGATTTGATTCAGTTGTTGGAAACATCATATTCTGAAAATGTAAGTCTAATTGATATTGGTGGCCTTTTTTAATGTCTGTTCAGAATAATTTCTATATATCTTCACCATAGTACTGAGTTGATGGCCTTGTATAGCTTCCATGTTAATTTTCTAGTGTCTTCTTCTTGTATACTGATTTATGCTCACTGGATGTTCTGAAATTCAATAAATGTTGTGATAGCTTAAGTTCTTCCAACTTTTTAGGTATTGGTGGCCGATCCTTTTGAAAATCCTCGAATCAAAAGGCTGTACAATGAGTGGCTTGGGCAACCTGGTTCCGATATAGCAAAGAGATATCTTCACACAGAATACCACCCTGTCGTGAAAAGCATTTCCTCTCAGTTGCAAAACTGGTGAGAAATGTTTGTTTTTTGCTGATAACTTCAGTTAATGATTATATGGCAATAAGGTTCTCTACCTACACAAGCGTTCTTGTAACTTTATAGCAATGGTGTTTATAGCCCATATTTTTTAGCTTCTTTTTTGTTAGTCAGGTCATATGTTCAACATAGGAATCCAATTTTGCTAGGATGTTTCCTATATAAGGCATTTTATCGTCGTAAATATGTTGTCTATCAATCTTATTGTTTATGTTGTTGAAATAAACATAATACTCCAAGCTCCAAGTCCATTTAACGAACTTGTGTAGCACCTCGTTGTCCTACTCATTGGCAAATCCCCTCCTGTAGGGAGAAGATTCTAACCTTGTAAAGATACTCCACTTGTTCACTGCTCTTATTTCTCTGAGATTGTATTTTTTGAATACTGGGTTGTCTAAATGGAAACACTTCAGCTTGAGAAATCTATTATGTCATCGGATGCTGTTAACTTGAAATGATTAGCATATATCTGTGCAATTTTTCCTGGCAATTATTTTTTATTATTCTGGGGCCAATATTTGACTGAATCCTGTTTCTTTCCTTATATTTTAGAACAAAAATTTGTAGCAAGTCTATTGAACTAGTTGAGTAATTCATGTTGTACTTTTCGGTACTCGGTTAGGCTCTATTTTGGTATCTTGGAAGGTTCCCATTATGTTATGGGATAATTGCAAAAACATCCCTGTGGTTTGGGCTAATTACGAAAAACCTCCTTCAGGTTTGATTTGTGTCTTAAATTAAATTAAAGGGGGTAACTGTACGTAATGTTTCTATGAATGTCATGGAGGTTGTGAAATGTTTTTTCTTATGAAGGGGAAAATGTAAGACGAAACTAAACCTCAAGGGTGCTTTTGCAATTTTCAGAAATATATGGGTTTTTTTTTGTAATTAGCCCTAACCTCAAAGTTTTTTTTTTGTCCCTAATATTAAACTCTTATCGTTTGAAATATATAGCTATAAGTATCTTAACTTAAATGCCTGTATTACGCACCCAGAACTGATTTTCGAGTGTTCTTGATTTGAGTGTGCTTCCGAATGCCTGTCCAGCGATTACAAGGTTCTATTCTATTGACTATCAAGTGACGGTAATTCTAGTCAGTAAAATTATACAGGTACGAAAACTTTTATCCCGTGATTTGAGAATTGAATTAACTGAAATTTTTACAATTTGTTGTGTGTAAACATAGGACCTATATTATTGGCTGATAGTAGAAGTAAAACCATTTTTTACATTTATTGGCTCTGTTCTTGCTCTACGGACAATCTCATCATAATAGAACTCATTCTAAATTTGAAGTTATGGTTTGACTAAACACAATTAGTAAATAGGGATAATAAACTATTTTTAAGGTGTGGTCTAATTATAAAAATTTAATTATATCTCAAATATCTCGTTAAGGTATTTGCAAACACTCATTTCAAGTTTGTATTTGGTTAACAAATACACTCTATTGAGGGTGAAACTTTGTAAAATAGAAATAATATGAAGGGGTATTTGTAGCTTTGAAAGATAGTTTGAGTTTTTCTTTATTATATTGAATTCCAGGGGTATATTTATAATTAATCTTTAAGTAGCCAAGCGAAAAGAATTAAAATTACCAATTCAAGTTGTCGGTTATTCTTATGGAAAAAAATAGTTAAAACACCAATATGCAAAGATTACTGTGCCTCCCAATGTGCCTGTTTTGGTAGTTGTATAGCTGGAATACGACCACTAATCTATTAATTGAGTTTTACTGATAACTCATGGATGGTGGAAACAAATAATTAATTGAGTTTTACTGATAACTTCATGAATTGTGGAAACAAATAGGTTTCGCAACAATTCGAGGATTGAAAGGAACACATGCCAGATGCACGGATATTTATAATACTAATGCTATATTTTATCGAAGAATATGACTATGGAAACTATAAAATTATCAAATTCCATTACTTTTCTTTGTAATCAACTCATGTTATCGAGTGTTACCAGAAGTTTTTAATAGAACCAAATAAGATTGTTAAATCGATACATTTATAATAGTAGTTAAATTGATTAATTGATAACATAAAAAGTTTAATGCAAGAACGAAAGAAGTACGAAAGTCAGAGCTAGACCGCATATGATATAATTATGTGTACAAAGGTATATTTGTTTATAATTTCTTGCCTATAGCTCTGTAGTAAGGGTGACCGAAGTATTGTCCCTTTGAAGTACAATGTACGAGTCTAATATAATATATTAAGGAGTCATATTTCTTAGAAGTACAATGTACGAACGAATCTAGCATAATATATTAGTGAGTAAGTGTCATATTTTAATTTAAATTTATGAGAGACACGTCCAATTTATTTTACAAATCAAAGCAAGTTGGATCTAAATTTAAATGAGTTAACTCATATGAGTCGCTTTAGGATGAATTAAAGCAAGTTAGATCCAAATTTAAATGAGTTGACTCACATGAGTCACTTTAGGATTCGTCTCAAAAAAATAAATCTCTGACAAGGGCGTAGACAGGGCTGGGGCAACCTGGGCCCTGGCCCACCCTTTTTTCTAAAAAAAAAAAATTTAGTGAGAATTTTTAAAAAAAAATAGTTATAATTTGTATTGTTTTTTCTTGGATTTTCTATCCGGTCCACCCCATTTTCGTGTATTGGTCCACCCTACTACATCGTCCTGGCTCAGCCCTTGATCTCTGAGATCCGTCTCATATGAGATTTTGCCTATATTAATTTCTTGATTATTTAACTAGTCAGTGCCACCACCATGAGCTTTTAGTTCAAGTGGTATAACTCACCTTTTATAAGAATGTTAACTTTATCTTTCAATTTTTTCGAAATTTATCTCCTCCCCTCCAATCAGTCCTACCAACTTATTAAAAAAAACTAGTGTTTTGCCCGTGCGATGCACAGGGTGTGTTGTGTCGGATCATATGAAATGAGTTGTGTTGGATCATATTAGGTTTGTTGTGTCGAACCATAGAAATTTGATGTAAATAAAAATTATTTTTTGAGATATTATTAATAACTATTTGTGATATTACTGGTCGAGTAATCTGAGAATTTTCTTTTTGGTGGGCCTTGCAAATCATTTTTGCATCTAATTTCGACATGTTATTTAGTGGGATTCAAATTTTCTGCAAATATTTGAATTAAATAAGATAAAAATAAATAAATAAAATGGATATAATAACCTTGAATCTCAGTTTACTTTCAAATAGATATAAAGTATGTTCGTTGTAGTAACAAAATGCTTATATAATAAAAAAAATCATATGATTTTTTAATTCGAAGTTTATAACATATGTATGTAAACTGCAAAATTAAAATTGTTATGTGAATAATGTGAAAAATTGGTTCATTATCTTTGATAAAATGAAATAACCCAGGTTGATATTCTATATTAAAACTATTAGTAACAACACATTTATATTGTTATAAAAAATATAAATGATATAGAAAATAAAATAAAATCTTACCACGCTATCGTGAAAAACACATTCTAGATTCAACATTTGATTTTTGTGATTTTATAGATTCAACACTTGATTTTTGTGATTGTATAATGACCTTTCATATATGCGGACCAACCTAAGTTTCATAGTCACATAGTTTTCCTCATGTTTAAATCATGCATGAGTGTAATAAATGAAGCCATATATATTTTTTTTTTGTGGTTGAATTCAAAGAAAACAAGAGAGAATTTACAATCTGAGTTTGCTTGTAATGACATCTCACAATTGTCAACTATTTATAAGGGTGTAGGAACAACTTTGAAGGAAATTACCATCATATATATGTTATAATATAATACCATTCAATTCGAATATTTTAATATATGGTAAATTTAATATATGGTAATAACTGGATATGGTCCATGAATTGTTATATATAGATTAAATGTTTTAAAATTTAATTATTTTGGAAATATTCTCACCGATGCAAGAAAAAAGAGACGTTATCAATTTATATGATTTGGTCAATTTCGCATGGCTTTCTTTGGTTGATTTTATATCAATTTGAATCGTTTGAACATTTAATTGCAATTACTATAAATAAAATCAATACGAGTCTACATTTATGGAAAACTATATATTATAAATTGTAATTACATATTTTAATAATATTTTTATAGTAACATTATAAATTTGATCCATATTTATCGATTATTTAAATATTTTTTATTTTGAATCATGCTTTATAGAAAAATATGCAAAGACATTTATTCTTGATTGCAATCAAGATTTGGCCTTACTTTCGGTTTCCATAAGTTTTTATGGCGGCCATATAACCAATTTAAATCATATTTAACTAAATTGAATAAGATATATCGGATATCCAAATTAAACTTCCCTACATGTTTTCTCCTTAATTTTGGTATGCCTACGAAAATTAAAAAAGCCAACCATATAAATTTAGATTCTAAAAATTGATTTATCTCGAATAATAGCCATTAACTTGATAAATTACAATTGTATTATAAGGAGAAAATAAAAAAAAATACGAAAACAGTTTTTAAAAAGTGTCTTACAGTTATAGGGATTTGTTATTTTGATAATTTTTTATAGTAATATTATAAATTGTGAATGCAATTTTGATAATTTTTTATAGTAATATTATAAATTCGATCCATATTTATCCAAATATTTACACGTTTTCGATTTTATATCATGCTCTATAGAAAGAGATTCAACATTTATTGTGATTGCAATCAAGATTCAGCTTTAATTTTGGTTCATAAGTCTGTTTTGACAATTATTTAGTTAATTTAAACCATATTTAACTAAATTGAAGAGGATATATTCTTGAATTGGATAGCAAAATTAAGCTTCCCTATATGTTTTCTCCTTAATTTTAGTATGTATACCAAAATTAAAAAGTCAACCACATTGTAGGTCCCAAGGGGTGTGAGTGTAAGGTTTAGAAAGGGGGAGGTTGAATAAACCTTACCAACTTTTCGATTTAGTCCTTTTAAAACGTTCAGAGTTAATACTTCACGGTGAGTCTAGATGGACGAGTTAAGTTAGTTAATCGTGAGTTAGCCACTCAACAAACTCGATCGATTTGTTGATAGAATAACTCATTTGCTCGACTAAAACTTAACTTGACCGTGATATGTTTTATTGGAAGACTTAACACCCTTGAATTTTGTTTAAGTATGTTTTAATACTTGGTTTTAGCACTTTGTTGATTATCAATTGGATAGCAAATTTATCGCCAGATATTAAAGTAATGTCTGAGAAATTAAAGTCTTTGAAATGTAAATGACACAATAGATTTTTATAAAGGTTCGAAGATAGGGTAATTCTTCTAATCTCTCTCTTCTCCAACTCTGGAGGAATCCACTAAGTATTGATCGGTATACAAAGTGGTAATCAGTCCAGATCAAGTCTTGATCACACAGTGACTTGATCCTTTGTGACTCGATCTGGAGATGCTTGGTCACACAATCGGCTTCTCGTGACGACTCGGCTTCTTCAGGCGTTTGCCTTTACTACTCTACCACCACTTGCTCAAGCTTCTTGGATTTGATCAAGCCCTCCAAAAACTTGAGACCGGTTCGACCTTGAACCTTTCTACAATCCTCCGTGGAATGTAGACCCCTTGATTCTTCAAATGTTTCCTCTTCAACCGATTGAAGTCGTCTTTCCTTCACGGGTAAGTGTTTGATTGATTTCCTTCGTAATGTAGGCTTGAGGATTGAACTTGAATGATTTGAGAATATTTTGGTTTCTGAGATATTGCTTTTCTTGCTCGTATTTGTTTTCGATTGTCAAGGTAACCAACATTCTCTCAAATAGATTCCTCGGCCTTTTATAGTGTTATTTTGAAAATTTGCCCGTTGAAGAGATAAAGCTAATTTTCAAAAGACACTTGTGGTCGTTGGCTTGTCTTGTTGCGATCCTTGGAATTGACATTTTCTCGTATGAATGATTCTTGACTTTTGAGTTCGACACAGTGCGATGATTCCCATTGGTTTATTCCTTTTGCACGCAGGGTGAGCACTTTAAGAAAAAGCGATATGGGAGTATTACTTGTTTAAGTAATTCTCTTGACTTACGGCAACGGATCTCTTTTGATTGTCTCGAATTGATTTGCATTTCCTTGACTTCCCGGTGACTTCGAGTCGACTTCCAATCATTGGATGACTCATCCTGTCACTTCAACTTGAGACTTGGCTATCTTGAGTTGACTTGGTGATCGACACTTCACTCACCGCATCTCACCGCACCTTGATCGAGTTCTGTCTTCTCTTCTTTGCCACACTCAATTTGTCTCAATGAGTCTTCATTTTAGTCTCGGTTGTCTTCTTGCATGTTCGGGGCATAGGCGGTGATTTAACTCACTCGACCCAAATTACCTATCTATTACAATGCAATTTACAACAAAAATGGGGTGCCAACTTTCTATTCTAAGTTTTACATGGCATTCATCAAAATCTAAAAATTAATTTCCCAACACACATTAATTTATATTCTAAAAAACGTAAAATATAAAATAAAAATATTCGGAATTTATAATATTACTAAATTGAAGAGGATATATTATTGAATTGGATACCAAAATTAAGCTTCCCTATATGTTTTCTCCTTAATTTTAGTATGTATACCAAAATTAAAAAGTCAATCACATTAATTCATATTCCAAAAACATAAAAAATAAAATAAAAATATTCGGAATTTTTTTTTAGAAAGTGTCATTTAGGCGGAAAACATATTAAGAAATCATTTTGCTTATATATATATATATATAGACTAGTCAGTGCCCCCTTTCTTTTATGATAAAATGACATCATATCTTCAAAATATTGAAAATCTCGTGTTCCATTTTAAATCATAACAAAATCTCGTCCTTACATAATTAAGTCGAATTCCTAAAATATATTCTCTATTGTTTTTTATAATTAAGTTTCATAGATAATCGTTTATCTCATATTTGCACTTTTTTTTTAAATCTTTGGACTTTGTCACAATCTTGAAACCCCCTCTTACACCATCATTAATACTCAATTGCAGTAGAAACGGAAAAATCGAAGACTTTTGTACAACTAAAAGAAAGGGAAGGGAAAGTGATAAAAAGAAAAAATCTACCGAAGGAAATTTCAAAAAAAAAAAAAGAAAGATAAAACAATGAAAATGTTAAAAAATATATAAACTTATTCTACAAATTAATTGAGTGTGGGCTGTGGGGCCAGTTACGTAATATAGAAATTTGCAAGAATTTTATACACAAAATCCTAGGTTTGTGTCAAATAGTCTTGGGCTGTTGTATGTATCTTCTGACCGGAACAGCCTGCTTTCAACCTTGTCAAACAAATCTCCTTTCGACAACCGAAAAATGGTAATCCTCAATTCTCTCTCTCTCTCTCTCTCTCTCTCTCTCTCTCTCTCTCTCTCTCTCTCTCTCTCTCTCTCTCTCTCTCTCTCTCTCTCTCTCTCTCTGAGTGTGTGGTGTTGTGTGTGTACGTACGTGCGATTATTCCACATCCGATAATTGGCCGTTTTCATGGCGTTCAATTGATGTTCTTGTAACTCCTGCTTTCGTCACAATTTTTCGCTTAGTCTAAAGAATTTTCCCAGTTTGCATGTGTAAATCTGGGTTTCTTTTGTTTTGTATTTACATGGGGAAAAATAAAAAGCATCCATTTTTTTTGTACTTGAAATTTAATGTTGAAGGTGTAACAATTTTATGATCTTTATTTCTCTTCATACGGTGAGAGTTTTTTTTTTTTTTTGCGCAGCTCTTTTTTTTATTTTTTTATTTTCCGTTACAAGTTACAATGTATATGAAAATGAATGGTGTGTGCGTAAGAATTTGCTATCCCCACTGGCGGTGATTGTTTAAGCCGATCAGTAATTAGGGTTACAACATTCCGGTAATTAATTTTTTAGATTATTTTTCTTTTGAGTCTTTTTTATTTTTTTTACTTTGTTTTTATCTGTAAGTTGTTTTTGTTCTCACAGTACCGTCAAATCCTTAAAGGGGTTAGAGGCGGAAGATAATGGCTTCTCTTTTGTTTTTGATCTTTTTAAGACAATGCCGCTTGAAGTTTTGAACATCGCATTTAAATGGGAAAAATGCTATAAAAAAATAGTTTCTTGATTGATTTTTAGAAAAAATAAAAAACAACTGAAATCTTATTTGTACATTTTAAAACATTTATTTATTTTGTTTTAATTACATAAAAGTAAATTGGATTTATTTCCATGTCCAAATTTCAGTTCTCAATGTCTGAGAATGAATTCTCTCAGAGTTGATTTTTGTGTGAGAATTGAGAATATGTTTGGTTTGTTTTTCAAATTTATGTTGTAGTATATATTTAGAAATGAAAATGTGTTTGGGTATAGTTTTTGAGGTGAATTTTTTGAAACAGATTTGTGTAGTTGTAGTAAAAAATTATTTGGTTATAACTTTTGAAGTGTGTTTTCACATAAATTTACGTAATTGTGATGAAAATTGTTCGGTTATTCTATTTCCAAAATCTTATTTCCATCAAAGAGTGAAAATTGAAAATAATTACATTTCCACTCAATAAACCTAGCAAAAACTTGTATGAGACGGTCTTATGGGCATTGTTCATGAGACGGATCCTACATGTAACTAGAATTCCAACCCAAACCCATACAAAATACCCATATTTTGCTTTTGTATTTTGTTTGGTCTTTTGTATTTTGTAGGATCTGTCTCATGAATTTAAGTCAATGAGACCGTCTCACATAAGACCAACTCTTTTTCGAAATATAGTTGGAAGATAGAAAATGACACTTGAAAACTGTGGGGGGTTCTCATGAGCTAAAATGAATAAGACAACTACTTGGTAAACACATTTGTGGTAATTTTCAGCAATTATATTGTACTTAATTTAGATATTTGTAATTGCAACTATATTTGGCTCCTGTTCTATTTACAAAAAATTTGATGATTAATTAAAAGGGTTTTGCAGACTGTGTCAAAGCGGCTGGCGGAGAAGAAAGTGGCAAAGTTTGAGAAAAACATAACAAAGAGAGGAATAGGTTCAGTTTCATCCAAAAAGGAATTTGAACCAGCCCACATTGTTCTTATTCTCTTTGCAGTCTTGGTGGTCGCCTCATGTAAGTTTTTTCTTTATATGCTTAACCATCATTTTTAATTATCTTTTAATATATTGTGTAGTTTTAGTACTCTGAAGAATATATGAAGGGAAAAAGAAATATGGCTACTTTTACCAAGAGAAGGTGTACCAAACTGGAAATGGTTTAGGTAATCAGAGGGGAAAGGAAAAACAAAAGTAACAATATTTAATAAAACCAGATACAAAAGAAAAGGAACCAAAAGTAGATTTGCAATGTTATTACCATGTTCTTCTCTTTCAATTTTGTTAACCTTTATACAGAAATGGGATATTTAGGAAAAGAAAAAAGGGAAGTAAGAGGCAAAGAAATACATGAAAAGTGTGAAGAGATGAAATTCAATGATAACTGCTCTTTTCTATTTTCGAAGAGAAAAGTAAGATTTTTTTATTTATAAAAAAATAAGAATGAATTTCAAAGTGTGATATAGTGATAGGGATGGTAATGAGTTGGGTCAGGTACTTGAAGACCCAGTCTCATCCCATGGCTAAAGCGGGGCCGGGAGGCTCGCAAGAGGTCGTGGAGCAGTGCCCATTATGTCCCGTTTTAGATTAAATTAAATACAAAAAAAAAGGAAAAAAGGAAAAACATATAATTATAAAATATTATTTATAAAAATTATTATTATCAATTTATATATAATATAAAAATTCATAAAAATTATATTACAATATAATATATATATATATATATATATATATGCAAAATATATATTAAAATATATTTAAAAAATAAAAGATAGGGATGGGATGGGACGGGGCGGGGCGGGACAGAGTAGATACCCAAAACCACCCCGCCCTTGCCCTGGGTCATGGGTCGGGGCGCCCCAAATGGAGCGAACCAACGCGGGTCAAAATTGTTATCCATAGAGTGTGATGATATAAAATGAAAATGTAACTACGAGATTGATGTGATTGTATTTTTTTTCCAGTAAAGTAAAACTTGGATGTGATTAGAGATTGAAAAAGTTAAAGAGAGCTAGCTAATAGTATATTTATGATATGTTCGTGGTGCTTGATTGCTTTGATCCTACATTGTTTCTTTGTGGACTGAGGAGAAAGGGGACTCCTTGGAACAGGATTGTAAAGTATTTCTTTCTTTTTTCAGTAAATAGGATTGGAGAGTGAGTGAATAATATATTTTATGGGAAAAAAAAATCATAAGCAATTACTGGAACCAAAAAATAATTATAAGGGAAGTTTTACATAGAAAAATTGAAAAGCCCAGCCCCGAAGTTTTGGGTTTCCATCTAGAGGTCCAGTGGAACTGTGGTGGCATCCGCCCCTAATTTGAAAAATGGCACTCGCTCGTATGGTTTCGTTTGTATTTGTATTTTTAGTATTTTGGAATGTACTTTTTCTATCTTGATAGTTGAGTAAAAATGAAAATATATTCGGTATAAGTAGAAACATTAAATTGTATATAATTTTAAAAATTAGTGAAAGATCATATCAACTATTGATTGCGTTCCATTTTGACTAAATATGTGTTTTTACATAAGTAGAAAGGGTATCACAATGAAACCAAATATTCAAACAAGCCCTAATAAGCAGTTATAGACTTATAGCTAACATTTTTCTTTCTTTTGTGGGTCTTGCAGTTATCTTCCAAGTTGTGAGGATGGCGATTCGTGGTGGAGTTCGGAAGAAAATGAAGTTGATTTGTAAAAAAGGCTGTTTCTTGGCTGTTTTATGAGTACCATAATCAACTAACTCTATTTAGAAAGAGATTATTTCAATTCCCTAATGAACAAAAATTAAGGAAATAAAATGGTGGATATATGATGATTTAAAAACCACACATTTGTCGCAACCATTTATTTCATTATCACTATCTTTTTGGTATTCATTTTAGTAGTTTTTAGTATCAATTCAACCGTAGTGAGAAACTTGGGGCTACGGGCAAAACTTGTCTTTCACCAACTGGTGCAAACAGACCATGCTGATGCTCATTCCGAGGGCTATTGAAAACAAAACGTAAAGATATTATTACAAAAACTACCCCTGATTTATCATAATTCCAAAAAAAAAGTCCACTTGTCTTTCAAAATTACAAATACCCCCAAAATACTGCAAACATCCCATTGAGGTTTATATCTACCTAACAAATATCCCCCTCTTAAAGGTGGAGTTTGTAAAAGAGAACAAATGTTAATAGGTATTTGTAATTTTGAAAGACAACTGGGTTTTCTCTGTAATTAGGCTAAACCTCAGGGGGAATTATTGCAATTAATCCTAACAAAAATGAATACGGTACCTAGCTCACATAACAAGAAATCTACAGCCATTAATATTGCACAACAGAAATTGCAACATTTCAATTTATGGTCTTATTTATGCTTCAGAAAAAGCAATTTGAATATGCTGAAATGATACATGACGCCTTATATATTTTACTGAGATTGCGGTTCACCTTATGACATACATAACAAATAAGCTGAATGTTCTGACAAGGCGAGGTTTCAATACTTTGAAACAGTAGAGGATGTAAGAGCATAAAAAACAAAATGCTCCGGTAAAATTTGCAGAACTTTAACAAATCAGAAACGTTTATGATGCATTTGCTTTCCCTGTGTGCATTTGTTGTCACCAGACCTGCTAACGTCGCGGAATAATCCCTTTCCTGCCTTGGAAGATTGGCAACACTCGGAACTTTTTGACAGCTTCGTTGCACAGGTGTTAAAGACAATTTTGTCATCAGGGGAATCATAAGTATCAAATTCCTACATGACAATATAGCATTTATATAGGTGATGTCTTAAATAACATGGGATTTCAATAAAAATAGTGGTGTGAGATTGAATTGAACGGACGAGTACCTTGGATTTTGTCTTGGAATAAGGTGTGAGGCAGGGGTTCAAATCTTTCAGGAACATGTCATCTGGACTCTCTGGGGTTGTGTAGTCCCCGGAGCTATATTCCTGATGATCAAACTGTTCCATAGAGGAAATTAGATGACTTAAAACATTGAATTTGATTTATACTAACATACTTACACACAAAAACAATATAGGCATCTGAAAATAGATATTAGAATAAAGAACCAATGCTTTTAACATAAAATGCACCCCTGTCAAGCATAATAGATTCAGAAAAGGACGCAAAATAAATTTCATTTGATTTCAAATTGAAGATGTATAATGCCTTATGGGAGGGGTTTTTGACATGAATTTCAGTATTTGTCTTTGTCGATTTAGGTCAATTTTCTTCGAAAGTAACAGGAACTCACTCTCTAACCTATATATACATGTGGCATTTATCAGATCAGCATCTTTTTTTTTCCTCTCTAGATAATTTGGATATACAAATTCAAAATGCGTTTTTACCAGAGAATTAGCTGCATCGTCTTGATCATATGATGGTGTCCTTGGAGAGCTGAAATGATTATCACATAACCCTCTTCCCGAATATTTGTCTGCCTTCACCTGCGATCAAAAAAAGATAAGAGACTGACTCAAAATTGATGCTTATTCAACTGAATTGCATGTATATTCACATTTTCATCCTTAAATACGTACATTGACAAACCAAAGACTACTGTTTATGCAGCTGCATTATCCGAAATTATTCAATTTGAAATAGGAAAGTCATCTTTCGGACAACAGTACAAAGAAATGCAACCATATATACACAGATCAATCTATACTATGGTTGTGTTTAAAAAGAATTGTTCGAACAAGAGTATGATTGCTACCTCGGCAAGATCCTCAGCAAGAGATTGTAATTGGCCAGTAAGAAAAGTGACCTGCCTCTGAAGACTTGGAATGAGTTGTTTTGCCTGTTTAAGTTCTGATCCCTGCTTCTCCAAAAAGTCCTCAAGTTGCAAATTCATGACGTCTGGGAAGAGAACGGCACTTTTAAGAGACTTTATCTCTTCTCTTTGCTTCAAGCACAAATCTTTCAATTTTTCGACCTATAAATTGATTAACTATTAGTAACATCGATCCAAAATGGCCTCATCAAATTACAAAAAACATACAACTTGGTTGATAAGATCACATTATCAAATAATCAAAATATTCACCACATTCATC
Organism: Rehmannia glutinosa; assembly: GCA_016081115.2. Lineage (NCBI taxonomy): Eukaryota > Viridiplantae > Streptophyta > Magnoliopsida > Lamiales > Orobanchaceae > Rehmannia > Rehmannia glutinosa. Next base: position 66,124 of record JABTTQ020002305.1, read on the forward strand.
CATGCCATCATAAAACCAAATCGTCTCACCACATCAAACAAAATCTAGAAGCAGATCCCATAAACCATATGGGGTGTTACTTGAACATTCAAATTGTCCTAAAGAATACAAGAATTTCATGTAATCAGCACACCAGTTCACCACTAATAATTAAATTTACAGAAAATTCCTCATAAAAGTCACTTCTTTAAAATCTAAAATTTTCTAAAAAGAAAATAATCAATTGATAACAATGGCACTCAATTTCCTCAGTTTTCCCAAATCAATCACAATGCAAAATCATCAAAAACAGCCAACACACACAGACTCATTGTCCCTAATATCATTAAAAATAACGAAATGATCAAAACACAATAAAATTCAATAAACAACAATTACACATACAAGTGTACCTCTCTGTTTTTCTCCTGAAACGAAATCTTGAGCTCAGCAATCTGCTGCTCCTGTTCTTTGTTCATAATCAGTAACTCCCTCTCACTCCTCAACACCATAGCCAGAGTCCTCGTATTACTTTTGACCTCAGTCAACGCCTTCTTCGAACTCTCTTCACCCCTTTTTGCCCCCGCCGACGATCCAGACGAACCCTTAAACAACTTCTTGTGGAGCCCACTCAACCCGGCACTCTTTTTCGCAGTCTTCTTCAAATCCTCCGCCACAAAATCAGCGGCGATTACGAATTTCGGACCCTTGTCGAAATTCTTGGCCTTCTTGTTCTCCACGAGTTTCTTGACCATGGAGGTGAAATTAATGTGGGTGGCATCGTTCTTCTTCGTGAGAGCACGTGACGCGTCACGTGAGGAGGGATGAAATTCAGAGGACGAGGATGGGTCGGATTTCGTGGAGCTGTTTAGGCTGTTGGTGTAGCGAGTTGCAGGCCTGAGTGAAGCCATTTTTTGTTTATTTTGATGTCGAATTATTTTTGGGAAGTAAGAGCGATTAAGGTTTGAATTTGGATAGTAGGAGGGTTTGTAATAGAGAGAGAATCTGTGTGTTGGATTTTGTCTGAGAAACTGGTGGCGTTGTCTGAATTCAAATTTTTCGCATGAGAGGCAATTCAGTGTCAAAAAGATTTGGGTAGTGTGAGGACGAAAATGACCTGGGAAGTGGCGGGATTTTGATTGTTTGAAAGGTCAAACAACGACGGCGTTTGGCTGGGGTTAGAAATGTCAATTACTCAACCTCAATTTAAGTTTTGAATCCAAAATGGCAGATTTTTTACTAATTTATCAAAATCTCACCAAATCAAGAATAAGGTCTACGAGTTTGAGGAAAACTAGTTACTGCTTTTGCATTTTTGTACATTCCTTCAAATATTTTTTATGAAATAAATGTATTTTATATCATATTACCATATACCTTTTCGCAAGCTAAACTAGTAGATAATGAATCCAGATTAAAAAGAGATTCGCAAAAAAATGAACTAACTAGTACAAGGTAATTAATGAGGTAATTTACATAAACTATCATTGAGATTCTTATAGTTATAAACATGTTTAGTTATCTTTAAAATTACAAATACTTCCTTAAAATTTGTATTTGTTTTACCAATACTTCTCCTCAAAACAATTATAAAATAGAAAATAAATCTCAATAGAGTTTCGATACATAATTGGGATTTTTTTCCGGTTGAACCTCAAAACTAATTTTCAAAATTTACCCTAATTAATATGTACTGAATCGGCTATCCAGATCGGAATCGACTCGTGGTCAATGGGCCAATTTTCTGGGTCAAAGGCTCGACGGTTTCAAAAGCTCAAACTATCTAGGGTCGATTATAGTTCCCCATTCTCGAATCGTCTAATCATCGGTTCTAACCTAACAATTCACTTTTTTTTGGGTTGAATTTTTTAATCGTTGATTATCAACGCATTTAAGATTGTTTTTCTTTGTTGATCATCAATGGTCAAGATTGGTCGGTCGTTGGACTAGCGATTTGAACTCGTCGGGTTGAATCGATCGATCTCTTATTTTAGTTTTCATTTTCCCTATAAAACACCCTCCCCTTCTACACCTCACATACCTCATTCTCTACACTATACTCTCTACTCTTAGGGATGGCGGTGGAGTGCAGTGGGATATATAGATATCCATACACGCCTCGTTGCGGGACACGTGGCGAGGCGAGACGGGACGACCCGTCCCGCCCACATTAAATAAATTTAAATAGAAAAAAATGAAAAAAGGGAATAAAATATTTATTGTTAATATATTTATAAAATATTCTTTACAAAAATTATTATTTTCAATTTATAAATGTTAGATATAATATTAAAAGATAAAAATCATATTATAATATATTATATATAATATATTAAAAATATACTGGGCAGTACTCGCGGGGCGGAAGTGATACCCAAACCCACCATGCCCCAATGCGAGTCACGAGACGGGACAGATACGCACGAGTCGGGTTGAAATTGCTATCCCTATCTACTCTTTATGCATGGAAATGGATACAAATATCTAAAATAACAATTTGTCATCATGGGCATTTGTATCCACTTCCATAAATACACCAAGATAATAAATGTAAAAGATAAGAACATTGAGCTTGTAGCTAAACCGATTGTTGCAAAAATATTTCACAGTACAGTTTATAAAATCGAGAATCGAAAACAAATGGCCCGAATCGTGTGTTTGACACACTATCCTTAAAACAGATTCGTCCCCTATTCTGGACGTCTGTTTCCCAGGATAAGACGGGATAACCGGACTACCTTTCTATCCGGCGAACTAAAGAAACACCTGGAAAATATCACCAAAATATCCAGGAGGCCAAAGGGATTTTTCAGAACAATATGCAGGAAAATATATCAAGTGCGGATGTTGAGAGTGTGTTTTGAATCACTGAATTTCAGCTATTTATAAGCTGATACAGGACCTGAGAAATTTAAAAGCACATTGTTGTTACACAACAATTACATTTGTTGTTACAGATTTAATTTCAAAATTAAATCAGATGTTACAAGTAGGAATTAATTTCTTTGTTGTTACATATATAAATAAATTCGAATAAAATATGTTACAATTTTAATTTGAAAAAAAAAATCAGAAACATAAATTTAGATTATGTGGCTCGATTTCGGTCCGATATTCGTACGCAGTCGCGCCGCACACAAGTCGGTGGTTGAGCTCGAACCGGACTATGATTTGCACCCCCTTGTGGGCGCGCGCGTAGAGAGCCTCATGCAATATAATCTTACACCTTACTAAAAGGTGACATTATATATACTAGTCTAAAATGCCTTGGTTTTCCAATGTGGGACAAACCTACCTTTAAAAGAAGACAAACCACATGGTTTCTTCTTTTAAATTAATTCCAATACATCATCTTTAAGCTTTAATTTCTCCTTCATCCAACCACCAATTTGGCCAAATAAATATTCGATTTTAATGTTCTCACGAAGTAGAACAAGAATCGACTTTTACTTTGTCATTAGACAATCGAGGTCCCAAGAAAATCGCACCCCAAAAATGCAATTTCCTTCACAACTTTTCCAACACCAATAAAGTTTATCATTTTGCAAGGGTGTTGATTATGGTTCAAACTCTAAGTCTTTTGGTTTTTTTAGATTTATTCTCTTTACTCTAACCACACCTCCCAACTTATTAAAAAAAAAGGTAAATGATAGGAGAACTTGGTAAGCGGGGATTAAGGGTGGAAATAGATCAAACTAGAGCTGTCAAAATGGGTCAGGCCTCCCTGGCCCGCCCCATCTAAGATAGGATTGGGATGTTTAGTGGCCCGTCAGGAGGCGCCTAATCAAAGCTAACCCATCGGGCTTGCGCGGGGGGCGGGGGTGACTGCCAGCCGCCCGAAAAAAGAAAAAACAAAAAAAGAAAAGAATAAGAAGAAAGAAGAAGAAAGAAGAAAAAAGAAGAAAAAAAACAATATTAGAATTGATATTTCATAGTTTCTTTTTTTTCTCGAAACAATAGAACTTTTATAGATAACTAAAACTTAAAATTACAACAGCTTGTCAATCGGCAAAATAATCTCCTTGCACTAACACATCAAGGAGTGATCCAAACAAATTTGGATCACTCCCACCCGAGGAGACTAAACCAAATCAAGTTGTAATACATAAACACCGGGCCCAAACAACCATCACGCACTGCAATGTAGATAAATTGACTCGCCTACGAATTTCGCCCCTCATCCGGGGAAAAAAAAAGGAAAAAGAAAAAAATAGCAACAAAAACACATGAAAGAAAAGAACACAGCCAAACTGAAACTCAAGCAAACAAGAAATCAAAAAACCAACACAAGACTAAAAACAACACAAAACCACTAGAACAGAGAAAAAAACAAGGAAATAACTAAAAAAATAACCAAACATAATATGAAAATCAGCCTCTCTCCTCCAAATAACTCATACGCCGCCGACCCGCTATTGTGGCGCCACCGCCCACCCCTTTGACAAAACCAAGACTCCCCCACTGGAAAAAAATTCACAGATCAGCACTGCGCATTTAAATACAAACACCACCAAAGTAGCAAGCCCAAAAAAAAGCCAAAGATCACCACTTTGAGTCGAAAAAGTTGCGAAAATCTGGATCTGGAGAACGTAGATCTAGTCACGAGCCAGTGATGGAGGAGGGGGAGACCGGCGACCGAAGTGGGGGAGGGGAGGCGAGAGAATAGTAGGAGAGAGAGATTGAAGGGTCTGAAGGTTGAAAGTTTTCTGAGAGAAAGAAGAGAGAAGTTTTTAGAGTGATATTTTTTTTATTTTCAATGGTTTTTTTGATATTTCATAGTTTCATCTCTTATAAAAGTATATAAAATATTTTTTGAAATATATATTTATCAATAATAATTATAGTAACATGTAAGTTTGTTTATGTTGTATTTTAGACTTTATTACAACTTGAACTTTATATTTTATAATTTTTTGTGGACTTTTATCACTTAATTTTATTAAATTAATTATTTGATTGTTGAATTATTTCTTAATTGAATTATTAAAATACATACTATACAAAAAAATATTTGTTCTTATTTTATTTTTTTTCATTTTTTGGGTCGGGCCGACCCGCTAGCCCGTTGCTCATTGGGTTAGGCCAGGATATACATGTCTGCCTCGCCAACCTGTTTTGACAACTCTAAGTCTAAGTTACACGATGCGATTATAAATACAAATTATAGAGAGAAATGACACGATAAAGCACAACATGAAAGTACGAAATTGTAAATTTAGTTAAAATTACACTTATCGTTATATTTATGATGAAATAAGATAAATAACACGATAAGATGCAGCCTTTGACTAACACGATGTGATGATACAAATTGCACCCTAGCACTTAGAGAATACGTGGGCAACATATATTTAGGTTCAAACTGTTTTGTTAAAAATACTTTCATTTTACAATATTTCAACTTGACTTTGCTTAGACAAAAACAACACATTATATTACACATTTTTATTTTTATTTTTGAAAAAAGAACTAGCGATTGAACGGACCCCGAAGGGGCCCTAACCTTATAGAGGGTCGGTTACTTAAGGTTCAATGAAATCTTGAACCGTGAACCGCCTGTTCTGGTCCATCTACAGAAATTGAGCATGCCAACAAAATAAGAAGCCAAGGCAGACATAACTCAAAAGTCAAAACTGAAATATAACACAAATATTTCAAGCACATATAACAAAACCCTAATCGCTCCCTTATCCTCTTCTCCAATTCATCTCAATCCTACTACTCTAGCAGGATTTCCGACCGCCGTCGCTCGTGCCGGAACTTCCTTCAAAACAACCGATCCAGCACCAATTTTCGCATCCTCTCCAACTCTAACATTCCCCAAAACCTTAGCCCCTGCACCAATCACAACCCCATCTCCAATCTTAGGATGTCTGTCCCCTCCAACCTTCCCTGTCCCCCCCAACGTCACGTTATGCAAAATCGTCACATTGTCTCCAATAACTGCCGTTTCGCCGATAACAATACCCGTCGCGTGATCGAATACTATCCCACGCCCTATTTTGGCACCCGGATGAATATCCACTGCAAAAACTTCTGAAACCCTATTCTGAACAAGCAGAGCTAGGACAGTTCTACCCTGGGCCCAAAACTTATGGGCCAGTCTATGGGCCTGGCAAGCTAAGAAGCCCTTGAAATTCAGAAAGCAGTTAACGTAACTTAAACAGGCTGGATCACGCTCTTTGACGGCTTTTAGGTCGTCTCTAATGGCGCGTTGATTTCACCATCTTCGATTAGTTCTTTGAAGAAAACGGAAAAAAGCGCGTCTCTTGATAGAATTGCATTGGACAATTTGATGGCTAAATGATTTGCTAATGCGCTTTCTAGTGAAGTATGGGACAATATTGCTGAATTGTAGAATTCTGACAGGATGGGCTCTTGAATTGCGTCGATTTCTGCCTCTTGTCTTATTTTCAGCCATATGTGATCGTCATTGTGTTCTTGAGGACTGATTTTACAAGAATCTTTGAATTTATTATTATCAGTGCAAAAGGCATATTGGTATATGATATTGCAGGAATATTCGAGATCTGAAGGGCTTGTCGGTTTGCAGAGTCTAATGAATCTGTTGAAGGAATCAGCTTTTAAGATACATGTTGCCATTGATTTCAAATGCAAATGTACAAGAATGAGAAAAAAGATTGGTGCTTAGGATTTAACAGAAGTTAGCTCTTAGTTGTTGTGGATTTTTAGGTATTGCTTTGGTTATATATATAGAAGTGAGGATAGAAATTGGTCTGAAATTTTAATGTGTTGAGTGTTCTCACCAGTGACGAATTTGTCTCTCAATTTTGGAAGAATAAGAAAACTAAAATAACTTAATATATTTGTGAAGGTCAAAGTCAAAAGATTGAGCTGTTTTAAATCAATTAGAGTTCTACAAGTCTATATTATACAATTTTAATTGATGGGACTATTCACGTTAATTTACTAAACTTGCTCTCTGATAATAAATAGGTCCAACACAATGAAAGTACATGGAAATTGCTTCTTGGTAAAAAAAAAGGATCAATTTTACTAATAAAGTAATGTTTTCAATGTTTTTAAACTTGAAACGAACATCGAACCGGATTAATGATTGGGTCATTAGATCACTGGTTCAACCGGTTAAACAGTTCTAAAAAACCGGACCGGTAGTTCTTGATAGGCAGCAATCTTTTTACATTGAGTTGCACTAGGACTAATACGAAACTTACATGAAATGAGGTCCCACTGCTTAACTATTGTCAATTTAGTTTTTCAATGGCTTTTGCCTTGACCAAAACCTTTAATAATAAGACCACAAGTTCAAAGAACTTCAAAATGAAAATGACGTATGGTGTGACGTCGGCGGATGTTTCTTGGGCGTTACTTTACATGAAAATTCTTAGTAACACTGGATTAAAATAGTTAAGTGTATTTTTTTAGGCCTATTTTTCCTATATTAATATGTTTATGTTTATATGTCAACAGTATGATTGACTTTCATTAGATGCATATTGAGAAGAAGCATTGCCAACATAAATGATGCAAAACCATGTTTATGATCAAGCCTAAGGGGTTGAATCCTAGTCTGGGAAGAAGATTTTAATTAAATTGCGAATAGAGCCCCCATATAAAATAGAAGACGCATTTACTTCCCAAAAACTCTCCATTAAAGTAGAAGCCAAACCAAAAACCATACTAATAAAGGAACACCACACAGTCACACTTCAGAAAACAAGAACATCTACCTAATATCACCAAATAATAATAAATTAAATTGAAAAACGGAAAATAAAATAATAGCTACCTTATAATTACACATTTCTATTAAGTTCCAATAACGCAGTAAGTGCAAGACCTCTGTAGTTTCCACAACCCAAAATACAGTAACTAACTGCAGCAGGTGTTACAAAGCCAACAACATATACGAGCCATTCTACTGCTTCTCAGTTGTATGCTGCCTATCAGACTTTACCTGGCAAGCTGTTTTGCCCATCTTACCATTTTTTGCAGCATTTCCTGAACTTTTAGGAGTCCAGTCTTCTTTTTCTTTAATCTTCAGTAGCTGCTTTAAGTGCGGTTCTTCCACAGCTTTCTTGTTTGCTTCTGGAGTAGACGAACTTGGAAACTGCAATTTGACATCCTTAGATCCTCCAGCTTTTGAAGACTTTGGAACATTGCTATTTGCAAGCACAGAGCTATTTACCTGGGGAAGAGGCACTTTTGGTAGCGGGTTTAAAGATGACGTTAGGAAAGAAAGAATATCAGACTTTGCCTTTATGTCCACCCATTGGTCGTTAATCCAATCTTCGAAACTCTAATGTCTTTCCTCTCCACGGTCAAGAACTTGTTCTCACCTGCCATTAAAATCATAACTAGATCAAATCCTCAGTAGTGAGGCATGAACGCAATACATCTTAAGACATATATTTCTGATTCAACATGGGTCCAAACTGAACACAAAATCAATGACTAATATCTCAAAACATTTAGGACAAGTCATGCTTGCCGTGGTTGATAACGTTTCTTAATGTTATCTATATTTCAGTCAACAAGAACTAATAGGAGAAAGGGGACTTGGATTTTGATGCATTACCAGGGAAGTAAACTTGGAGGTTATTCTTTGAAGATGTGTCACAGCCAATAACAACACCTTCCCACCAGCCATCACACCACCTCGCATCAATAGCTGCTCCGACCTCAAATCTAAAGTCGGAAGAATTCCAATGAGGCCATGGCCTGACTGTAAGGCGGCCAGCACATCTCACGCCCAACTTATCTGGAGCTGCTACTCTGGCTGCAGGCACCCATTCCTACAACAATCACACAAATTTAATAGAGTTGTAAACATTTTATTGATATCAGTAAATATATATTCCCCTATCAGTAAATATATAGTAGCGATTACATGTACATAATACACAATGATAAGTTACATTCTCCATTCAGAGTTTGTGATATATTTTTTAATTGAACTTTACATGAAATATAGGGAAAACAACCAAAAAAAAAAAAAAACAATATAATGTTCATATACCTCCAGCTTCCCTGGTCCATCAACTTCAGTGACATCGTAGTATTGAACCTTCAAGCGCTTTTGTGATGAACACAAAATCTTGCACCTAAACCAGCAGCCTCGCATGCCGCTGTCCTGAGATAGGAGCTCAATATTTTCGTTGCCCTTGGACAGTACTTGACTCTCTGGCTCACGCACAACAAGTTTATTTGCCAGTTTGATTTTTAATCTCTGTCTGGTTGTTTCACCTTTTGCTGCTTGTTTGTCTTTGGCTAAACTTCTGACTCCACCACGCCCACCAACAATGGTTTCACCCACTCTCAAATTTCTAGTTCTCTTGCAAACTTCAGTGGCAGGATCCTTAGAACCACAGCCTTCTGCTTCTGCAGTTGAATTTTGTCTGTTCTTGTTTGGACTTGGGAGATGGCATTGCAGAGAGGACAGAATGGGCTGTGCAGAGTAGCCACGTAATTTACTTAAACTGAAGGGGTTGACGCTGTTGTTTTTGAACTCTCTATGGCACACAAAAGTTTTAAATGACAAACTTTGCGGAAGAAAGGCACTGCATTTGTTAAAATGAGTAGGAGTTAGAACCGTAGCTAGACCATCAATGTGTTTTGCGCTAATCTCATGCTCGCAAGATGTGATGAAAACTTCTCTAGACTGGGGATATAGATTAGGAATCAGAGCCTCAATGTCCTCACGAAAGAGAAATGGTCGCACCCTAACCATTTTCTCTCCATGCTGATCCTCATACAAATCTTCCACATAACCGATGTAATCTTTTCTCTCTTCACCCAAGATCCATACAAAGGAAAATACCTGAAGGTCATACAAGGACTGTGAGAATAGTTATAAACTCCAGTTACTAAGAGCAAGGCTGGAAACACTTAATCAGACTCACTGGTATGTTAGTTCGATTTCTGAAAAAGGCTGGATAATGCTTCAGCTGCTTACTACAGAACCAAGCATCACCCGACCAAAAAATATCTGGATTTTGTGCAACCAGTTGCGTGGACCCTTGGATCTGAAATCAAATTCAGTGAGTAATCCAATGGTAATAACTCTACTTAGAAAATATATCAGAAAATACAAGGACCGGGATAAATAATGAGAACCACCTCCTCAACCAGTGGGCTACCGCGCTGGGAGAAACGAGCCATCAAGGACATGAGATATTTCAGATATGGACTTGTGTCGATTTTGTCCTGATCTGCCAGAAAATTAGCAGAAAAAAAAAAAAGTTAAACTATTTTCCAAAAAAAAAATCATTTTAGAATGTTATCCAGAAATATATCCTGATTATACCACTTTTATGCCTCTTTCCACAACAAATAGCAGGAGTGCAGGAGCACATAGATAATAAAGGTACAAATAAAACTTGTTGCTAATTTAAAGTTTACATCACAAGCTAGATTTGAAACTAGTAACAAAACATCATATACAGCTAGGCAGTCCACGTCATAGATGATTCAGAGTCAAACAGTTTAGTATACTCTAAAAATTCACTTTCTGAGTATGTCACGGATGATGTTGATGTATGATAAAAATCATAAAAGAGTATGAAAAATTTGGAAATGTAACCACCGGTCCATGACGCGTCAGACAAAAATGTAACATCAAAAAGGAAGAAAGACCATCTAATCAACAGATATTAGAACCAATATTGGCATTAGAATTTAACATGCAATTTCAAAGACTAACAACACATACCAATCTAAAGCCAGGAAGAGCTGGAAGCATGTAAATTACTATTACTGAATGCTAAAAAGATTATACACGGACGAATAGCTGCTAAATGTCTTAGTTAAAATAATGGATGCTTCCAACAAATTTTTGACAAACCATACTAAACCAAACAATGGTTCAACGAAAATCACCACAGATTTACCGATCAAAAAAAAATCACCACAGATTTTAACAGCCATCAACCAACTTTACCTTTATTTAATAATTTTATATATGGAAAAGATGCGACCCTTACTCTTCAATAATCCTATTTTCATTAGAGTTAGCTTGACCATCAAACAACAAATTACATCAAATCTTTTTTAGCGTCAGAACCAGCAAAAACTCATTGATTGAAAAGCTCATAAATCTCACTGAGTTACATGGTAATTCACTCAGATCCAGAAACACAAAATACACGGTCATTAAACACAACAGATGCTGAAAGAGGCTAAAATTATCATTACCTGATGAAGGAAACTTTAAGTTTAAAAATAGCCAGAATCAGAAGGAGATCGAAGAAAGTTTAACTTAATAGCCGTGACAGTAAAAAACTTCAAGGCATCTATTACCTTGAATTCGATATGCAATGAGGAGAGGATTTCAGAGCTCAAGAAGAGGATGTTGTTTAGAGGAATGAAGGGCGGACATTTAAAGAGAAATCGCTCAGGAACATTAAATTAGTACCACGTCAACCTGACGTGGAGAGTACACGTGCAAGATTTGTATACGTTTCAAGATAAGCCCCTATTTAAAGTCTTTAATTTCTCCAACAACTTACAGATCCTCATAATAAATATCATAAACAAACACCGATTCGTATCTGGTCATTGACAGCCTAAGCCTCATTCAAGGCAGCGTCAATGAAGCCACCAGTTTGGATATAAGCCACTGCAAAGACAAGTCTGAAAGAAATTTTCACAATTCAATTTCACACCACAAAATTAGGAGGAAAGCATTGAAGTGAGATTGTAATATCTAGAGTAATCCTGTGCAAGTCATTGTGTAAGTTGTTGTCACTACATTTTCTTTATTTTATGTGTGTGCATACACAATTAACGAAGATATTCCCTACAATAGCTATGTTATCTGGCAAACAGGATTTAGCATTGATTCAGGTGAATTTCATGACATTATATCATTCTCTTTTGGGAGTTGGCATTTTCAGACTTCAGCGGATATGGTTATATATTTCATAGTTTTCCATTATGGCCAACTTATGTTTACACCCTAGAAATATATAATAGTGATATAAGTTTCACTTATCTAGGTGTGTATACTCAACCAGTTAAGCTTAAATGGGCCACAAATATAAATGATGTTTCAAGTTGGATGAGTATTTGGTTAATATTTGTTGAGGATATTTACTCCTGGAAATGTTTAATCTTTTTCACTATGGATATATTCTATAATTCCTTCCTGCAACACTTAGAAAGCTTAAAAATATCCCTGCTATCCGAAGTAAAAATAGTGATCAGTGCAAAACCTGTGTCTAGTCTTCCTAAAAACAGATGCCACAAGAATTATAACCACAAAAGCCATCATATAAAATCATCAAAATATCATGATAAAAAATCCATGAAGTTTTCATTGTTAGATATCTTGGTCCTAACAATTCTTTGGCATGAACTCTTGTGTACTGTCTTTAGGTTCAAAATGTTTTATTCTCTTGCACTAAAGTCTCGACGACATCTGTTACACATTCTCATTATCAAATAACTCTTTATTCCCAAAAGTTAATTCGCAAATAATTTTGTTATATACAAGTAGAAAGGTCCTTCCATCACCCTCTCTACTTTTCACTAGAAGACACAGGGTTCCATATTTACTTTTCTCATGCGTAAAGGGCAGAAATGAATAAGGATGAAAATATTCAGGAGAAGAACACATATATACAAACCAATGAATACACATCAACAACAAAAAGGACAACAAAAAAACACCACCGCAGTGACTTCAGTAAAAGAAGAAACTATAGTCTCTCCATAAAATCATTAGACAAAGAGCCTGGATTTGATCATGCTGCTAAGGATTCTAAATGCCATGAAATTGCGCAGACTGGTGAATTTTATTGGTGAGATTGTAAAATAATTGATAAGGAGAGAATAATCAGTTGCACAAATCATATGGTGTATAGATATTTGGTGCTGACAGTTCGCATAATCTAATGGATATTCAACCAACTATATCGAACTCGTACATGTGACCAAGACGAACAACTTTACGACATGCTGATGCAATTTCTTGTCATAAATTGACACAACATATTCGACCAATGCATCTGAGACTCAAGTTTGATAACTTGCATAAACACATAACTCTGATTGATTGAAGATAAATTATAGTTGTAATCAATTTGTCAACCAGGTTAAGTTAAAATGCTACGTATTCGCAAGATCTTGCATATTAATTGAATATGTTAAAATTTAGTTTTTCCCAGAAACGTTTATGAAAAAGCTGAATTTTATATATGTTTGCACTGTTATCTGAGTAAAGTTAAATTATGAAAACTCTTCATAATTATCTTCTCCACATTTATAGTCTATAAAAGGGCAATTGGATACTACTTAGAATATTATGTATGCATAGAGATGAATATATAGTTAAAGAGGGAAAAACGACAGACCACCATGGAGATCTGTATTGACGTAAATAAAAGATCAGCAATATTTTATTGGGATAATATAGAAAAATGAATTTAGTATTTTTGGTATGGAATAATCTCGTATGCCCGACTCAAGAACTTACCAAAACTAAAGTAAATTGTGTTGTGCAACTCATTTAATTTATTGCTTACATTAAGGTTGCGTAACATGCTCGACATATTATTTTAAAAGATCAAGTTTTTGGCTAAATATAAAATGCCAATACCAAAAAGAAGCTGAATGACATGGAGGAATCATTAACCAAAATATCATTCCATTGCAGAAACTTTTACGTGTCTCAACAATGAGAAGACAAACATTCTTTTGGCCTAAGAGGAAACAATGAGAAAATCAAGCATGATTAGTAAGAACCTACAAGCAAGAATCTTGAAAGAGTTTAAGAAATGTTAATTCTACCTATTTCCAGTGAACATGTCTCCAGATCATTTAGTGGTCGATCACAATTCACAATAAAAGAGACAATGAAACTAAATGTAAAAGATACATTTTGTAGTACGTAACAATAAGCATGCTATATATAGCAAACATGAGATATTGATACAAGAAAATGCTGCAAGAAAACTAGAACTGTTGAAGCTTTTTTGAGTATCTGAGAAGTTGCTGAAGTTTAGAGGCATCCCAAAAGTGAAACACACTGCATTCTTCCTTTCTGCTCCTCTGGAAAATTAGAGAGTGAATGACAGTGATAAACTCAAAGATTAGCCATCATTTGGATTAGTCACGTTTAGTAAGCCCCTTACGTGAAACAGATAAGAATCAAACTATTCTAGGATTGCGCACATGCTAAGTTGATGCTAGGAAGTAGGACCCGAGTATTGACGAGAGATGGATATATAGTAGTTTGGCCAGCATTGGTAAACAAAATAAATCCCATAGGCATGATCATAACAAAGAAAGATCTAAAGCATCTGAAAGATCTTCAGTGCTCATGCATATTCCCTGCAGTCACTTGAGAGCTGATTATCCAAGTGACTTTGATACTATTATCTGAACATCCCATAATTGACTGTCGAGAACTCATACGAGTAATCTAACATTAAGATTTTACAGAAGCAATACATACTTGAATTAGCAAAGATTGGGCCGCCTCCAGAGGCTATTGATGAGAGAAACTCTACAACATCTTTTCTTGCTTTCCACCTTGTTCCAGCATGGACTGTGCTCGTGGATCCAAAGACACGCAAGAAGTCCTCTGTCACCGAATAGAACATGTGCCTTCTACTCCTCTCTATCCCTACAATAGCAAGGAGTGAATTCCCTGCGGAGTCCATTAAGAAATAGTGAACAATGCGGCTCCCCTTTTCCTGAGAAATCACACGCTCTTCCCATGCCCTCAGCACCTGATTGTCAGACATCCTGATCAAGCAGAACATAATGGAGTAAGTGTTGACAAAACATGCTTTCACCACTGATCCCTTTCATAAAATTAGCAATTCAAATTATGATCTTCCAGAAATATAGCAAAAACATCCTAATCAAGAAGAACATCATAGAGGAGTACATTTTCTAAACAAAGCATGCACTTTCATGCAATAAGCATTTCATATATAATCTTCCAGAGATACAACACAAAACATCCTAATCGAGCAAAACATAACGAAGGTAAGTTTTGTAAACAATACATGCATTTCACCAGTGAACCCTTTCATGGAGTAAGCAATTCAAATCATGATTTTCGATAATTATAACATAACAACATTATCAAGCAGAATATTAATGGAGCAGTAAGTGTAGTAACAAAACATGCATTTCACCAGCAACCCTTTGCATGAAATAAGCAATTCAAGTTATGACCATCCCGAATTATAGCAAACCCTTCAGAAATTGTTGAAAAGCAAAATCCTTCAAAATGGTAAGAAATTCTGGTTTCTGCTACACATGGAAATAAACTCCACAGCCAAAAAAAATTGAAAAAAATAAAAAGGTAAAGCTAGAGCCAAAAGATTCAAAGAGACCCAAGAACTAAAAACAGAAAAACGACTTTCAGGTTCTTGAACTAAACAAAAAACAGTATCTTTTCATGAATCATGATTAGTTTCGCTAGCTTCAACCAAGTTCAACACCATACACATATAATGGCTTAGTAAAGCAGCATTCACAACCAGGGAACCACTGTTCAAACAAACAGACTCCGATGAACCTCATAGGTTATGATGGAACAACAAGAATGACGAAGCAAAGAAAAACCAAACAAGAATGCATTTAAACACACGGGAGTAATTCTAAACTGACCTTAAAAAAGCAGGTGGAATTTCTTGAAAAACAAATCAAACAAACTCCTAACAAAATTCTGGTTTATGCTACACAAGGAAACAAAAATAGCAAAAAAAAAAGGATAAAGCTGAGATCAACTTCTCTCAGAAGTTCAAAAATAGACTTTGCTAGTTTTAACTAAGTTTATTCAACGCCATCCACATTCAATGGTTTAAACAACAGCATGCACAACCAGAAACACATAGACTTCGACAAACCTCACAGGCTATGATGCAAAATCTCAACAATGTAAGAAAAGAGAACAAAAGCAAGAGGATAAACTGATCTTCAAAAGGCAGATGGGATTCCTTTCAAAAATAAAAAGCATATGGGATTGAGTTCAGCGTAGAGAAAGAGACAAAGTTGAGTAGGATGTTTGGTGCCAGCTTTTGGCAGTACAGGGTTTAAATGACAGTAGATAACAAGTAACGGAAGTACGTACATTAATATGAGAGAGAAACAATTGGCGGTGTTGTTGGTGGGCATAGGTGGAGGCCAGGTGCCATGGCTTGTTACCATACACTGTTTTGCAAGTTTAATTTGATTTTTCCTCTTCCATGGGCTGCTGCTGCTTTCATTTTTCTTCCTTCTTCTTCGTCTTTCTCCCCCCTCCCCTCTTCCGCGGAGTGATAAACATACAAATTTTACGATCTTGTTTTTAACTAAATGATAATCATGGTATAAGATTTCTCAAAGACAACTGGGATAAAAATAAAATCATTCTCAATTATGATGACACATAATTGCCAGTGAAGATGTTCTCCTCTTTCCACAAAAGCTAGTTTGCCTAATTATTATATCTATTAATGTGGCATTTAATTGATTCTTATCTTGGAGAATTTATTAGCATTGTAGTTAATTTCTATTTATTAACTTAGCATGTATTCTAACATAAACTAAACTAAAATTTCAAACTTGTTTATTAAATGAGCTTTTTTTTTTAAACCATTAAACGAGCTGAGTAACGAGCAAAAACACTTTAGTGTGTATATATAGAATACACATGCATGCACTATTATTTTATTGAGAATAATATGATACAAATTAAAAAAAACTCTTTCATTATGATCCAATGTATTAGTATATCAAATTATTTCCCCATTACTTTTTGTTACACTCTCATCATTTCCAAATGTGTTTTTTAAGAACAAAGAAGAACTTTTTGATAATTTACAAGTACTTAGTTGCTTTTAAAATTATTTTTAAATTTTGATATGGAACTTGCAAGCAATAAACACTCAACACCAGCTTTAATCTGGAATAAACTTGAGGTTGAGAAGTGGATGCTTGCACCTTCCTTCACTTCCCATCGATTTCCCTCGCCCTTAAGACCTTCTCTTTGACCATAGTATAGTTCCTAACAAACTAAGTTTAAGTTGAAGTAATTTTTTTTATTCCTAAAAAACGAAAAAAGCCAGGTTCACATTGCAATTAAAAGAAGCAAAATAATATCAGACTGCTTAGGGTTGAACATGTACCTGAGATTGATATGTAGACCTCGAGCTAAGAGATCTAGTTTCTTAAAATATGGCGGGATATGAAGATTGATAGATTTTTGCCTCTTGATGAAGCTACATCATAAATCGGGCAACATTAGTTTTATTTTTCTCAATAATTTGATAGCTCTATAATTCTGTTAGCAATTTTCAAATGAATAACAGGTATGGACAAAATTACTTGATAGAAGTCAAAACATAATCGAAAAACGAAGGTCAGACCAGTATTCTCTCATGCATGTATGTTTATATGAATATGTAACGTGTATACAAACAATAAATATGTAAAATTGGAAAAGCTTGAGAGGCATAACAGTCTTCTGGGCTTCCTCTTCAATTTGTCTTTGCGGCAAGATTACAAGAAGAATCAGGCGCTAGGTAATAGGTAAAGAGGCATGAATAAAAAGTTATAAGAAATAATAATGTTTGAATCATGATAAAATAACAATGTGATTAGTCCAAATTTCGAGAGAGAAACAAAAAGACATATAAGATGGTCTTAAATTTACCAAACAAAGTGTAGCCAAATAATACATGTAAATCAAAGATGATGATCCATAAATATATGTTTTCAAGAAAGTCATATCCTAGAAAGTCTGACAATGAACCCCATCAAAGCCAACATGACACATATTAACATCCAAGGCCACAAATTGCTAATGTAAACTATACTTCAAAAACAAAAGAACAACATGCAAAATAAGATATTGAAACTAATGGAAATCAATTATAAAACAATTTACAAGAGAAAGCTTGGAAATGAAGAATCATATAAAATCATACAAGTCAAGCCATAGGATATGAAAAAATTCGATCTAACAAGCCTTGACAAGATAACTTCGACAAACACTATAACCTTATGTTACATAGAGGAGCCTAGGAGGCACATTCTTTCTAAGATCATGATATTCAGTCTGTCTAATTTATGTTGCATATGAACCAAATTATTTCATTTTTGCTCAAGAAAGAAAGCCAGACACATTAAGAAAAAATAAATAAGTAGAAATATAGTCTACAAACATCAATAATACATTCTTGCTAGAACCAACGAAATCATAATTTAAGACAATCAACTTGTTCAGTCATTCAAGAAAATAGACTAAACTACTCTAAATCATGTGATATCCAAAAATGAAAAAACTGAACTCATAACTGCAATACCATTCTTTTCAAATACTGTGTCAAACAAACGATGAAGAACTGTCTACTAGTAACTACTCATGTTCTTGAGATTTGATTCTATAAAACTTTGTCCACCACCACCTTCAAATATGTGCATAGTACCTTAATCCCCCCCCCCCCCAATCAAAACTGATTATTGGAGGAGGAAGTCAAGATCCAACAACATGAGGTCCAATCTTAATGATAAATATTAGCAGGATTCAAAAAGAACCAGCCAATTCTATGTTTGACAACCCAAACAAAACATCCAAATCAATTAAATATTACTAGGAGAGAAATAGATGAAAATGTGTTAAGTTATTATTGAAATTTAAAAGAGTATGAGAGATGTTATACGTCCACAGGAGGCTACAAAACGAAGAAAGGTGACGTAACAAACAGAATTAGGAAGACTACACAAAACAATGCTAATTACCTTGAAATTAAAATTTGATAACGATACATGTTCCGTTTGAAAGAGGACGCGTACGTGTTACATAAAATTTGATAAAAATATCTTTGATAATCATCACATCTTTTTTCACCAGCATAGGACTATTCAAATTAAACCATGATGATCTGATTGGAATATCCCACGCTATATCGAATCTTAAGATGATTAAAAGGGCCAGCTATTTTAATTCAATCTCACTAGATAAAATCTGGAAAAAAAAATAATTAGTGAATTAACAAATTATAATTTCGAAGTGAGGGGGGAATATAATGCGGCAAAAGATCCAAAGTTGAATAATATACCCTGAATCATTTAATCTCCACTGAAATAGCGCAACATATCAAAGTGATATGATCCTAATGATCAATATTTACAAGATCTGATAATTTTTTGAGATATCAAAGTGATATGATCCTAATGGAGTTAAACCAACATCAAAGCAGCAATACAACATCTACAAACCAAGTTTTTCGGTCTCAAGTAGGTAGAACACCCGGCTTCAGCCCAGGCATGGAAACTCGTTGTTGCTCCTTAGCCCTCTTCATCCTCTCCTTTTCCTTCTTCACTCTCTGCCACTTCTCTTTGACCTTCCTCAAATTCTCCATCTCTTTCTCCATGGCAGTTTTCTCTTCTTTCTGTTTCTTTTTGTGATCCAACATCGATGTATTTGAATCTTTAACCGAGAAAAATATGGGTCCCAGCTCAGCAAGCCACTGGGGTTCAACCGCTGTGGCACATTGCATGTACTCTTTCGTCGTCAATATCAACTCATGATAAACCACATAATCCGGAGTATAACCCAACCCACA
The DNA here is from genome assembly GCA_016081115.2 of Rehmannia glutinosa. NCBI lineage: Eukaryota > Viridiplantae > Streptophyta > Magnoliopsida > Lamiales > Orobanchaceae > Rehmannia > Rehmannia glutinosa. The sequence goes on from JABTTQ020002305.1 coordinate 85,650, forward strand.
TATAGCACTGCTTGGATGCAAATGGCACGGCATTCCATTTCTGCAGTTGACATACTCGCTAACCCCCTTCAGCCGTGCAGCATTATGGAAATAAGCAGAACATATGGCTTTCCTCACGACATCCCAGTCGGGCCCACAAGACGTTAGCGGAATTTTCAAAGTCTTGAGGATATCAAGTAACTGGGATCTCACCTCTCTAGCTTTTCGTAACCCTTTGACGTGCAGAAAATGGTCATTACACCAATCGCCCCTATATTGATTAGCTTTCCATTGTTGGTACACATTTAGAAGCGTAAGGTGGTCCGACTCTGGCACAAAGAATTTTTTCTCTGGCGGCATCACTCTCCTCTGCCCTATCCTTGGGTCGAAAGAAAACAGATGGTACCGAAAGCATCGACACAATAGTCAACACCTCATTAATGCATTCTAACTGCTCACCTATTAAAAGCATCTTAGCAAGGGGCGGATCAAGGGGAAACTCCACCATTTTCCAACCTAAATCTGTTAGATCACCCACATTGTTCAAAGCACCCAAGACCCACAACTGGTACATGGAGTTAAGGATGTTTTCTTGAGGAGGGGGATCCATAAAGTCAAAATCCAACAAATTGTCGATTTTCAGCGACTTGAGCAACAAGACCACATTGCCAAGGTTGGTCCGTTGAATTTCTGGCACAGGACTGGGAAGCATTTCATTTAGATATGCACTTTCCGTGTAAAGCCGATAGCAAGTCCGGGCCCAGTTCTTCCCGCACGTCCTGCTCGCTGGTCAGCAGCAGCACGACTAACTGGAAACACTTGGAGAGCATCCATACCCATACGAGGATTATAGACCTTTATCTTACCATAACCCGTGTCAATAACATAGAATATTCCATCGACAGTCAAAGACGCGTCTCCGCAATATTGGTAGCAACAATACATTTGCGAGCTCCATATTCAGCTTTTTGGAATATTTTTGCTTGCAAGTCAGCAGGCAGCTGCGAGTAAATAGGAAGAATTAATAGCTTTGGAATTTCCTTTTTCGTGGCGTGTTGCTCCATGCGTTCCGAAAGAGCGTGACAGGTTGCCTCAATCTCATCTTGACCAGTCATAAATATGAGTATATCACCTGGAGCACTTGAGATGTGAATCGTCAAGGCCTGCTTCACTGCAGCTTCAACATAATCTTCACGAGGTGTTTTACTGTACATGATTTGAACTGGAATGTGAAATATAGGTACACTTCCAAAAAAATCCGAGAATTTCTGGGCATTAAGAGTGGCGGATGTCACGATGAGCTTGAAATCACGACGTCTGGCCACAACTTTCTTGAGGATGCCAAATAGCACATCTGTGCTTAAAGATCGTTCATGTGCTTCATCCATAACAATGATGCGATATTTATCCAGATCCGAATCTTTCAGTGTCTCCCTCAGAAGCACACCATCAGTCATGTACTTAATAACAGTGTTAGGCCCAGTCACGTCCTCAAAACGTATTGCATATCCAACTTTATCACCAAGTTCAGTTTCCATCTCTTCGCTGACTCTTTTGGCGACGCTCATGGCAGCTACACGCCTTGGTTGAGTGCAACCAACAATGCCATTAGATGTGTAATCATCTTCATGAAGATACTGGGTTAGCTGTGTTGTCTTTCCAGAACCAGTTTCACCAACCACTACCACCACCTGATTCTCACGGATTACCTGCAGTAACTCCTCTCTTACAGAAAAAATGGGCAAATATTGCCGCTGTTGTGCTAAAGTTTTGGATTTGGCAAAATCACTCACTGCCTCACCCTTCTTTAAATGCTGTGCGAATTTGGCATCCTCTTTGAAATCAATTTCACCTTCTTCACCTACTACAGCAGTATCTGCATCAACCTGTTCTGCAGTCTTCTCAACACCAAGAATTCCGCCTAGCTTTGAACCAGCAAGCTCCCAAAAACGTTGTCGGGACTTGTTCATGCTCTGTTTTTCATGGATTTCCCTAACCAAATTCGAGCCTTTTCGTGCTATTATAGCCATATCTGATGTGGGGTCTTTTAATGGCATAATCGGCTCAGCTTGCGTAGTGAAACAGTCCTCCCATCAAGATATGGGGGCTTTGTATCATGCACAAGAAGAATGACTTTTCGTTCTTCCTCATCATCAAACTCAGTCTGCATTTCAGTTCCTCTAACAGCTCCTGATCTCAGAAGTTGCCGGTCCTCCCACTGAGCATTATCAGCATTAAGCTGTGAAAATTTCTTGGTCTGTGCGAGAGTCATCTGGCTTCCATCTCTCCGGACCAGTCTTTTAGCCAACTCTGCCTCTTTTTTCTGAAAAGATGCCTCATCACCAAGAAAATAAGCGGACGTATCTGCATCATATATTGTGCTGCCTTCTTCTCGATCATACCAGGCACGATCAGAATTGTACTCCATCTCTAAACGCATACTTTCTGATATCTCATGATTCTGGTCCTCAGATATGCTTCCCAAGCCAGATGCCCGAATTGGAGTGGGAGAAGGAGCAATGCTATCCCAAGGAGATGCAGCAGCTTCAGAAAAATTAGGGGTACGCCCTCCCAACCATGGAGAAACAAGTCTAGCGTCAGGAGACTCCCTAACAAACTTGGGGGATGGAAAGTGTTGGTCATTTCTGCTGCTAAAACTGCGGGGACGAGGGGTATCTTCCCATTCCCATCGTCCATCATCCCAGTCAGATCTGGGAGGTGAACTCATACAGCTATCATATCTATTCCTCTTTCTTCCATTATCTCCACTATATTAGAGAGCATCTCGACCTCGACACCGTCCTTGACCTTGATCCTTCTCATACTCCCGAACCCCATTCCTAAACCGTTCATAATCCCCTTTTGCATACACATTCTCCTCCTTCGACATCCCAAAATCAGCCTCACGGTCCCTATATTCACTGTCTCTGTAAACCCCATGTTTTCCGCCAGCCATAAATGTATAATTGATTAATTGTTACACAAGCAAAACCCGATAAATCCAAAAAGAATAGTCGAACAAAACAGGAAACCCTAGAAAAAAAAATCGGATATCTTCTCCTCTCCCTCCACTCTTCGTGTGTGAAGAATTCACAAACCGAAAGGCTCACAGACGACATAATCGGAAATAATCCTTTTCCGGTAACCAGTCGGGTTTTATTGGACCCATCACCCAAAGTCCCAACTATGTATTTATATCTATATATATATATATATAAATAGCGAAATCAAAACTTTTATTTTAAATTTCTTTTTACTTATTATATTAGAAAACTATTATAAAAATTATAAATGGTAATTATTATAAATTCTTATATTAGAAAAATATGATAAGAAAATTATTGTAATATATAAATTAGGAAAATATTAAATAGTATCAATTCTATCTATATATAATATATAGATTTTAAAAATTATAAATAGTATTTCACCATAATTGATATTGTATACGTCAATTCTTCTTAAACATAGAGAAACATATCTTCATCAATTATATTATTTATTTATCTATATCTATATATATATATAATAGCAGAAGTCTGACACAAAAAATTTACCGCACTTTTTATTTCTTATATTAGGAAAATATTGTAAATGGTATTCATACATCATATATGTATATAAATTAGGAAAATATTATAATTGCCATTAAATTAGGAAAATATTATAAATGGTATTCATGTTTTATTTTATATATGTATAAAAATTAGAGTCCAAAATAAAAAAATTCTCGCACTTTTTATTTCTTATATTCGGTAGTATTTTAATTTAGGAAAATATTGTAAATGGTATTCCTACATTATATATATATATATATATATATCAGAAAAATATTATGAATTGTATTCCTATTTTTATGTACAAAAATTAGGAAAATTTTATAAATGGTATTTCTACTTTATACCAAAAGTGAATTTGTACTATCAATTCTATACATATATATAAAAATATTATTCATATTTGAAAAATTATATCGTCTTTGACTATAATTAATTAAATAATCTATATATATAATAGCGAGAAGTGCTGTAAAAACAAAAAGTGTCCCGCTCTTTTTACTTCTAATATTAGGAATATATTCTTAATCGAATATTTATTTAAATTTTTAATCGAATTTGCAGTATTTATTCATATTTTTAATTGAATTTGATTAACGCTTATATGATCGATAATTAAAATATGTATAGGAAAAATTGACAAAATAATACCTTAAAATAAAATATTAATCAATCTAGAAATTTATTATCTTACCATAAAAGGACAATAATAACTTTTTTAAATCGTATAACACTCACAATGGACATCTATGTATTACATTTAACAAAAAAATCTTATTTAAATATTTACCAAAAACAAAATCCGTCAGTCCATTGCATTTTTAAATAAACTTCCTAGATAAACTTTTTCGAGGTTGTGAAAATTTCCATCGTATTCTATAATTTCTTTTGATTGATCAAAATGAGAAAACTCAAGGGGTCTACAACTACTGGAAATAAATGATAGGGAATGGACGTAGATGTCATGGTACGATTTCTATTCTCTGTTTCAGTTATATCATGTTTTTACTCATAATATTTTAGTGTATTATTATGATATTGCTCTAAAATTTGTGGTAATGCAAATAAAATCTATATCTAATGAAAAATAGTTTGCTATAAATTTTTATTCATGATTTTTTCTGCCATATTATTTTGAATAATATCTCAATTAAATTTTATTAATTAAATATAGAAATCTTTATTCATTCTTCTTTAAAATCATATAGTCAATAAACATAGAAAATATATATATTATATAGCCAACATATTCACAATGCATTCGAGCCTTTTCTCTTTCTCATTAGTCACTATAAGAAAAAAATACAATTGCACCATTAACACCCAATATCTTAAATTATCCAAATGTTAATTATATGATATGAAACCGGTCTAATTTATTTTTTTTCTTACTAAGTTATACCATAGAATAAAAAATAGCAAGTTTTGTGTAGGTGGGGAAAACATTAAGATCATCTTTATATATTTTTATATTACATGTATGAATAAATTTATGAAATGATTATTGATTCTTGAAATTTTGATTTAATTTAGATTTTTTTTAAAACACTTGAATAATTAATTTTCACACAATTAATCAAAGTATTGAAATCACAATAAGAAATAACAACAACAATAATAACAATAATAATAATAATAATAGCATGCATTAAATTTGTTACTATCTTTGTCTTTATATCATTTGTAAAGTGTTGGTACTTTGTATGTTTGCAAAAAATAAAATTATTAGGATCCGCATCTATAGATCATCTCTCAAAAAAGTCCGAAAACCCTATAAACAACGAAAATTTTGATTGAGCATTGAAACATATCCATGTCAAGAACCCCTTTCAGTGATAAATGATATTTGTTGACTATATTACTTAGCTTCAAATTCTTTAAGCCGTCCATAATATATTTTAGAAAATTATTGAAAATATTTGTTAAATGATGTTTTCTACAAATAACGTCAACTAAGAAAATGCCAAGGTATCAATTACAAATAAACTGTTTTGACTAATGTTATTATATTGAATTATTAAAATTTACTTATTTAATTGACCTTTTTAATCAATTCATCTGATGTTTTCCAGAATTGAATATGAAATTTAAGTCTATAATTAAAAATGTAATTTTATAAGTAAATTTGAAATTTTATTTTTATTTACTTTATATGAATATTGTATTAATAAATTAAGTAATAAATAACAACTCATGTTAATAGATAGTTTTAGTATAAACCAATAAAATAAAATAATAATACACATGAATAATAATAAAAATAATAATATATGTAAATAATAATAAAATAATATATGTGCAACGCACGTGCGGGATTACTAGTATAATATAAAAAGAGAAGTAAGAAGGTAGGAAATCCGAAATTTTTCCTAACAATTAGACGTGTCCAACGGTTCCGAACCGCCGGTTATGGTTCAGAACCGCCGGTTCCGGTTTTCCCAAAGTGTGGAACCAGAACCTAACCGTCTTATAGACGGTTTTGGTTTCGGTTCCGATTTGGCCGGTTTTTCCTTTTTTGTTTTTTTGAATTTTTGAATTTTTGAGTTTTTAATATTAATAAATTAACACAATTGATGAAGAAAATGAAATTGAGTAACACAAAAATTAATTTTATTAATTTAAAAGTAAAATTACAACTTACAATTTACAAAATAAAAAATTCTAAGATATTACAATTCAAAGTACAATTTAAAAATAGAATTACAAGTTAATACAATTTCGTATAAAATTTAAATTATAAAGTACAAACCACAAAGAAAGGAAAAAAGAAAAAAAAGAAATGGGTTTGAGTTTTATTTTAATATTCTAAGTTAAAAATTTGAAATTTAACTTTGAATATTGAAAAAAAATGCCTATGTATCCTAATAGAGGAATCAAAACCCTACGTAGTTCTCTTACCTTTTACTTACCTTAGGGAAGGTGGCAACGTGATTCTTCAATCATTTTGTGACTCGTTGCTTGATCCGGTATCAAGATTGTCGCTTTCTTCGGAATCATCAAAATTGGCGTGTTGCTCACGCATCTCGGGGTTTGACCAATCGTGGAGCAATGCTTGAGCCTCTAGATTTTCTACTGTTAATCTAGATCGTCTAGGATCCATAATATAACCTCCCTCACTGAATGTTTGCTCTACGGAGACGGTTGAGGCAGGAACGACTAATATTTCCCTCGCAATTAATGTTACTACTAGAACAACACCCATGTGTTACACGGATTTATCAAAAAATAAAATTTGTGTCGCAAACTCTGATAGCTATAAGTGATCCAAAATAATAATTAAAAATACTAAAAAAAGAAATTCAAAATTTAGAAGAGTTCCATACATATTTGTTCTATTTGAAAGTGTAACATCCTCGTCACAACAACGAATTTTCAAGCCTTATTAGTTTTAATTGGTGAAAGAGTGCAATTTCAATCTTTGAATGTTTTCTGGAAAGGGAAAGAATCTCTATAAAATTGTTTTTTTGTGCTAATTTGAAATACTTGGCTGTAGTTTGCTTTTGCACAAAAGCTAATAAATTAGTTATGGTAATTAAAAAAAATGAATCATTGACATGCTTAAAAAAGATATTTAATATAATTGTTATACCCCCCGTAAATGATTTAAATCACAATTAAAAGTATAATAAGTATTAGAGATAATAATTGAAATTATATCGTTGGTTTTTGTATCATAATAATTTTTAAATCAGAATTAATTTGCAAACTCAAAAATAACTTCCTAATTTTATATCCTTGATTTTTGGGATTATTTAATTTGATGATTAAATGTTTGATTATATTTTAATAGTTATATATGGAAATATGAAATTTAGTTATTAAGTTGATGATAAATTGATAGTAAATTGATATAGTAAATCAATTTATAATTGGAAGAATAAGGTGGTGGCATGGTGTGCCACGTGGCTAAATATGAAGGTGACACATGGATTTGGAAGAATAAGGTGTTGACACGTGTACCAAATTGCTCAGGTGAAGACATGTGACGTCTTGTTTTTTCTTTTAGTATATAGGGTTGATAGGAAAAGAGGAAGACCTCTTTGACCACCACTTTAACAAATCGAACTTTGACTTCCATACTACAAATTCAGTATAATCAAAAGGAGATGTTAAATATGTATCAAGTTCAAGATAAGGTGTCGCGCCTCCTCTCGAACGTTTTGGTATCCTCGCGTCATTAAAATTCTCTAATGGTGCAAATACCGATGCCTCATTACGTACCAATATAACTAGTATTTTCAACATCGGGTTTAGAAACAACAGAAATAGACGAGCTTCTAAAACTATCACCAAATTTTATTGAATATTCTCTAAAAATATCATATAAACATTTTTTAGCATTCTCTACTACTACGCATGGAATGGGAGTGTCATGTTCTTTAATAGGAAACAAAGTATCATAATAAATTCCTAACAATTCTTCTAAACCATCTAATCATACTCTAGGATCTAATGTTTTTGCAACTAAAAATACATTAGGAATATAAGTGAAATATTTTAACCATTTTAATCCCATTTGAGCAATAGTTGGTCCTAAAGTAGCACAAGGCACGAGAGATCTAAAAAGTAGTGCAATTTTAACACAACGATCTACAACTAAAATTAATGTAGGATAATATACACCGGATAATTCTTCGGTAGCATCTTTAAAAACCTTTAAAAGTTGACATAAATTAGAGCATGCATCCCATTGATTGGGAAATAAAACTATGCCACATTGTTGATCGGCAAAAAATGAACATAAAGCTTCTCTATATTGATAACTATCATTTATCATTTTATATGTAGAATGCCAACGAGTTGGCACTTCGGGCGAGAATTTTCTTGGATACAAACCAATATTTTTACAATATCTAGCCCATTTTTTCAAAACAGAAGAATATCTTGATAAATATAAAAGCGCATTTCTAATAGGTGCAATTTCTTCTTTTAAAGTAGCTAACCATCTTGAACACATAAATTAATAATATGACATATACAACGAACATGAAAAAATCTACCACCAATAGAAGGTTCACAAATATTAATAAGTGATTGTAAACTAGCCGTATTAGCACTAGCATTATCAAATGAAATTGAAATTTTTTTTGTAACTAAGCCATATTCTTGTAAAATAGTATGAATTTTATGAGAAATATTAATAGCGGTATATTCAACATTAAAATCTCTATATTCAATTAAACGTTTTTGCAAAGTCCATGAATCATCAACCCAATGACAAGTAATTCCCATATCAAAACTTCTTTGCCAATGGTCACTCCATACATCCAAACAAATTGAAACTTTTGTTTGTAAACTAGCAAATGAGTAATTAATTGTAACTTAAATTCACAAACTGATTTTTTAATATCGCAAGTCAATGTAGAACGTGAAATTTTATTAGCAGCGGGGTTATAAGCTAGTCTAGTAAACCTTTCAAAAAGTGTATTATCGGCAAAGTTAAAAGGGAGTGACATACCACTAACAAATTTAGCTGCCTCTTTTCTAGCATTTATATTGGTATATTTAAATAAAGAAGAAGAAGACTCCATACATGTTGAAGAACCCGTGAATCCCGTCGGTAGTTGTGTTTGAGCACGATCTAGCCCAACTTTATCCGGATGTTTTTTGTTGAGGTGGTTCGTGAACGTCCCATAACCGCCCCCTCCTCTAAACTTGTAGGAATTAGTGCAATAATTGCAAGTAACTTTGAAACCTCCGGTTGTAGGATCTGGATTTTTTTTAAAATGAACTGAAAAAATATCGGATCTAAGTGGTGGAGCTCGACGACTTTGAGTTTGAGTTGGATTTTGCGATTTCGGTTGAGCCTCACCTTCTTGTTGCAAACTGGCAAAACAAGCATCGATTTCACCTTCGCTCAAATCGAAAGCTTCTTCAAAACGTGGTGGTGGTGGTGGTGGTGGTCGTTGCTCGGAACCGGACACCAAACCTTTCCCCTTAGATTGAAGGGAAGATCCTCCACGGCTCGATATTTTTTTAAAATAGCTAATGAAATTAAAAGTATGAAACTACTAAAAATTAAATTGAAACTTGAAATTTAAACTTGAAAATTAAACACTTTAGCGTGAATTGGGAGATTAGAATGTAGAGAATTGAGAGATTAGAAATTAGGTGTGAGGAAAAATGGATGAATTATAAGGGGTAGTTATAGGAAAAAAATCTGAAATTCAAATTTTTTTTTTTTTTTGAAAACCGGCGGTTTTCAATGGTCAAACGATCAACGGCCAAATGATCTTGGCCGTTGATTTTTTTCAAAATTTGAATTTTCAAAAAAAATAAAATGAAATGAAAAACCGGTCGGTTTTAACCGAATCGGTTTATTAAAACAAGCCACCAACGGTCACAAAAGTGACCGTTTGAAATTTGAATTTTCAAATTCAAAATTTAAAATATAAGCTTTTTACAAAAAATATATTAAAAACCGCTGGTTTAACCGGCGGTTTTCGATTTCAAATTTTTGGAACCGTAATCTAACCTTATAAATAAGGTTTACGGTTCCGGCTCGAACCGAAACCGGGGTCGAAACCGCCGGTTTTCCAGTTCGGTTCGAACCGTTGGACACATCTACTAACTAAGCGATTCTTGTAAAAAGTAATATAAATCGGTGTAAAATTAAAAAGTAATAAAAAATTGGGATTTTATTAATTTTTTTAGTCAATTTTTTTGAATAAATCACTTTTTAAATAGATAAAAGATAGAATTATCTAAATTTAACTTTATTAATCTTTGTGTTTACTGCATTAACTATTGTATTTTTTTTTAAAATTCAATAGTTTTTAAATCTTTGATCTGTTTTTGACATATAATATATCTAATCAATTATTTTTTTACGATATTCAGTTTGACACTCCTATTGCATATATACAATAAAAAAATAAGTATAAAAAATAAAAAATAAAAGAAATATTTACACATTATTTTATAATAAACTTTAAAAAATTATGCATTCGGGTTTATTGAAATTTGTATACTCATGTATTTTGGTTATTTATGATATATGTATAGTTGTTATTTGAGCTTAGCCTATTTCTTAATAATTATATATAATTGTATTTAAATTAATTAAATTCGTGAGGTCCCAAGGGGTGTAAGTGTAAGGTTTAGAAGGGGGGGGTTGAATAAACCTTACCAAATTTTCGATTTAGGCCTTTTTAAATCTACAGAGTTCTACTGGTTTGTGTCCTTGATGGACATCAAATTAGTCACTCAAGAGAGTTAATCTCTCCAGATTTCGGTGAGTCAGTTATTAAGAGTAACTCAGTTGTTGGCTATAAACGACTCAATCGTGGTTTTGTTTTTATTGGAAGACTTAACACCCTTAAGTTTGATTAAGCAAGTTTTTACTTGATTTAGTATTTATAAATTATCAAATGGATAGCAAATTTATCGCCAGATATGAGCAATTAAAAGTGCGTAAATTTAAATCTTTGAAATGTAAATGACACAAAGAAAGTTTTTATAGAGGTTCGAAGATGGGGTAATTCTTCTACTCCTCTCTTCTCCAACTCCCGGAGGAATCCACTAAGTAATGATCGGTTCTGAGTGGTAAGATCCCGGATACAAGTCTTGATCACAACGGCCGACTTGATCCTTTGGGACTCGGTCCGAGACGCCTTGATCACTCGGTGGCTTAAATGCGACTCGGCCTTTTCTTCACAGGGTTGCGCTTTGCTACTACTGACTCACTTGCTTAAGCACTTTGGATTTGATCACGAAGCCCTCCAAGAACTTAAGACTTGGTTCGGCCTTGAACCTTTCTACAATCCTTCCCGGAATGTAGACCCCTTGTTTTTCGATATTTTCCTCTTCAACTAATTGAAGTTCTCTTTCCTTCACGAGGTAAGTGTTGGATTGATGTACTTGAGATGTAGCTTGAGGATTGAGAATATTTCAGTTTTTGATAAGCTTGTATATCTTCACGTGTGTGTCATTCATGCCTCATTTTCTCAAACAAACTCCTCGGCCTTTTATAGTGAACTTTCAAAAATTTGCCCGTTGAAGAGATAGCTTATTTTTGAAAGTCACTTTGCGATCGTTGGCTTGCGATTCTTGGAATTCTTTGTTTCCTCGTATGAATTGTTGTTTCACCTTTTTCGAGTTCGACACGGTGTAGTGCTTCCCATTGGTTCATTCCAATTGCACGCGCTCGGGGTCGAGCACTCCGAGAAAGGTGGTATGGAGATATTACTTGTTTAAGTAAATCTCTTGATTTTAGGCAACGGTTCTTTTTCAGATTATCTCGACTTGATCGCATTTCCTTGCTTTCCCAGGTGACTTAGAGTCGCCTTCCAATCATTGGATAACTCTTCTCACGACTTGAGACTTGGCTTCTCTTGAGTTGACTTGATCGATGTTCCACTCACCAGTATCTCACCGCTTCTTCGAGTTCTTGTTCCGCTTCTTCTTTGTCAGACTCAATTGTCTCTCGATCGAGTTTTCCTTCAAGCCTTTGATTTGTCTTCTTGCGTGTTGGGACGTAGGCGACTTAACTCAGCTTGGCCACTCTAATTGTTACAATATATTTTACAAAGCAAAGAATTGGGGTGCCAACTTTCTATTCTAAGTTTTACATGGCATTCATCAAAATCTAAACAATAAAATTCCTAACAATTTCCCCCTTTTTGATGATGCCAAAACTTAAATCATACAAGGATGCAAATAACAAAGATACATACTGAGATAGTGTATTGACATAGAATGTATGCGCAGAATCAATCTTTTTATTGATCATATCATTCTTGTACTTAACAACACAATTTACAAGGTGTATCGAGCATGTAATTGTCTTAAAAAAATAGAAAATTTATAGCTTTATTACGTAAGACTTACATTGTATGTATTTACATATAAAATACACGAAGGGTTGACAAAGAACACTTCATCTCCTTTCATTGTCTCCTTCTTTCATCTTGATCAAGATCTTCTTCTTCTTCTTCTTCTTCTTCTCGTCATCATGTTTGCCTTTTTTTCTTCTCATATGCTTTTCTTGCGCCTTCATCTTTTCTTATTCTTTCCTGTCTCTCCCGCCATAGCCTGAGTTTGTCTCTTGTTTTCTTCTTCTATTCTTTTTGCATACTCGGCGTTGGTTTTAGCCACTTGCAAGTTCGCCACTTGGTCAAGCCACCAAAGAGATCCCTCCTTTCTTTCCCGGATCTACGTATTCAATATTCTTGGGCGGAGGCCTAGGTCCAAGCTTCTTCCTCCATCGCCGCTTCTTTCCTCTACCTCGGGCGTATCAGTCTTTGGGCCTTCTTCTTTCCAAACGGTGAGTGCCCAATGAGTGACCAGCAGAGTGATCAGGTTGTTCATTGCCTGTCGCCTTTCTTCACATAATGTGAGACCCTTTTCCAAAGATAGGTCCCAAGCTTGAGCCATGGACATATTTGCAAAATATCCTTGATTCGAGCGTTTTGAATTCGTCAATCGATCTTGGCTCTGTCCCGACATCCGAAATGGCATACGTGTCTCTGCTAACCGGAATGCCTCCGTGTTCTTTCAAGATGTTCATCACCCTGGCATCCATTCTTCCTTCCATATCCTTCATCCCCGCTTCAATTGCTTTTCTCTTCTCAACCATAGATACAAAGCAGAGTGTTGGAGTGGCAGAGTCACGGGGAGTTTTCGCTTATAATGTCACCGTGAGGACCTTGTTGGGGGTTTGTGCAATCATCAAGGTCATATCTTTTGATCCTTCCCCTCAACAGAGATTTTCCTTTCTTGATTTCAAAATTTCCTCACCGATTTTCCTTCTCAATTTTGTTTCCTTGTCATTTGTTCCTTTCTTTTCGACTTCAGATTTTTCGCTTTAAGGTATTCCTCTTCCCCTTTTTGGCATCATCAAAGGATAGAGGAACCTCAGGGAACATCTTCGCAAGCATGAAGTCGAAGTCTTCGATGGTTGAATTTTGCTTCAAGTCATTGCGTTGTATGCCGCACGTAAATTCGCATCGAGTAGCGTTGGATTCTATTTGAGATCACTTCATCTCGGCCATGAGAGAAGGTCAATTTTCTTGTCATGTGTTCTTCCAAACGTCGTATATCATTTGCATTTCGCTTCACGCAGCAGCCTTGATCTCGGCAGTGTGGGCTTCATGCATATGTTCAATGTGTTCCCTCGCCTTTTTTTTCGATCAACATTTTCGACTCTCCACACCAAAGCCTTGTTGAATAAGGTTCAAGTATCTCACCTGTTCCACACGCATTGATTGTCTTTTTTGCCACCATTCCTTTATTCTCGACCGTGATGCCTCTCAAGTCACCTGTAAGATTGGCATCTCTCGTTGTCCAGCGCATGTCCAAAGAGGCCTCGATGCCTTTCCATTCGTTCAACTTCAAAGAAAGAGTGCCTTGAACACTTCTCGCATTTGATTCTTCATTGCGGTGATGGCCATACAAATCGAAATCAAAGTCTACCGGAACAATGGTGCCCGAGTGAAAAAACAGAGCTGGTGCGTGATAACGTGCTTGCTCGCTTTTTCGACTCTTCGTGGAGTTCGTATCTCCAGTGAGAAAGGGAAAGATTCTACAAAAGATTCATCACCGCCGATCGGGATCCTTCGATGATGAGCGGTGCGCGTGAAGTTCTTTTGGGAATCTATCCACAGTAGCTTGAGGAGCTGGAGCGGTGGTTTGGTTCATTGGTTTGGTTGTGAAGTAGACCCGCTTTGCCGAGCCTCACTGCCTTAACAACTTCGTTGGTCTCACCGATTTTTCCTTTTCGGTTGACTTATCCGGCCTTATCGCCAGCTGGCGTCATCGGACGATGATGAGATTTCTAAAGGTGGCTCATCATCAAAGTTAAAAGTTTGATGAGTAGTCTTGGGGTCGACTTGCTCGTGCCTGGAACATCCGCATGGTGAGTCTTTTGGATTTGTCATGGGGTTGACTCGAATTTTCTTTTCATCGCGCCCGATCCGAGGAAAAAGTGACATCGGGGTTGTCCTGGGAATCATGAAGTGCGCTGATTTCCTTCTCGAGATGGGTCGATGATTGTAGGAGGGATGTTCTTTACTTGACTCTTTACCCCGGAAGTCTCAACCTCCCGTGGCCTTCATTTCCTCCAAATAGCTCTCTCATCGCGCGAGGGTTTGGTCCTCCTTTCGACGATGTCACTGTCTCAGGGTCTTACTGATGGCATCCATTCGAGTCTCAACCCCATGGATTGCACTTTCATCGCCCAGTGTTAACTCCTGGCATTCCTTCCTCGTGCCTCGATCGCATCATCAGCTGGTCATTAGCCTTCGAGAGGTTGGCACCTCACCGAGACAGTCTCTGCCTCGAGCTTCGTTGATGGCAACTTGTCTTTCTTCTAGTGATTGTAATTTCTCTTCTTCGCCTCCTTGCTTCTTTGTCGAGTCATCGCAGCCTCCTCCGACCTCGCCGCAGTGGAGGAGTTTCCCTCACCGGGCGATCACCGAGTGACTTGGAGTGGGGTCACTCGTCTCCGACTCCATTTGTTTCAATTGATGGTTCGGTAGTTCAAAGGTGGTAAAGCACACCTTCAATAGGGGTTGGCTCGATGGGGTCCCTCAGCCCGGTTCATCGCCGGTTCCTTTATCGCCTTCCGAGTGAGTCGGGGAAGTGGTAGCAAAGAATATCAACATCGGTGGCTATTTCCGAACCACTCCCATTGGATCGATTTCATTTTGTGTTTTGGAGGACTCTCTGGTCCCTCCATCGTCTTTGCTCGTGAAGGATTCTTGATTCATGCAATGCTTCTTTGCATGATCCGCAACTCTTTCGTGGCAAAGAAAGATTCTCTCTGGTTCCTCGTCACTTTCGTGAGAAAACATCAAGAGAGGATGGAAGTGTTCGTGGTGCCGGAGATAGGGCGATATCTTGCCTTTTCACGTGCTTTCGCTTTCTTCACTTGCTTTGCTCTCTCCCCGTCCTTGTAGATTTGCGGGATGTCTAAGGAGTTGTCCTCATCAAGTCTTGGCCGGGAGCATGAGTTAGTCCAAGGAAATTTAGCAGCTTTCTTCTTCTTCTATGAATTCAAAGCCGTTGGAACTGTTTCCTCGACTTGCTCAACTTCCATTTTCTCCACTCACGCAGACGATTTTGGATGTCCGGGTAAGGTGGAGATAGGATCATTACATCACTATCTCGCTTGGTGGTTCTTCTTGAGTTTGTTGTGTGAGCTACGTTGTGTCTTGGTTGCCTCTCTGATCGCCTTCACAGACTTGGCTGTTTCATCAATTACATCGGAGACTCTACTTCTCCAAAGTAGTCTCCGTATTTGTGTTAGCCGAGTAACCGACTCATTTGGTTTCTCCTGTTCGACCGCTTGACGAGTCTCCTTCGTCTCCTGGTTTGTACCAGGGGAATTTCGGGTCCGTCCAGGCGGCGTCCGAGTCTTGGGCAGGGGCTGGTGCTTGTGTTTGTTTCTCGAGGAGCCGGCCGTCTAGCTTGTCGATTCTCCTCCTTTTGACGATCGGAGAAGGCATTAGTGAGTCCTTCTCGACCGCCGCAGGGGCGGGTGACACGGCACCGGGGCGGTGTGACTCGCTGCGCAGCGGGGAGCATGTTTGGTTTTCTTTCGCAGGGGCGTGATCTTCTTGGCACCGCAGGGCAACTTTCTTCGGGTGGAGAGGAAGCGTTTGATCTTGGGTCGGTGATTCCCCCTCACGGTGTCGCTCTCTTGGCATAAGCTCGCTCCGAGCACCAGAGAGGTTAGCTCAACATCCTCTTGTTGACATGGAAAGCCTTCCCATGTCTAAGAGGTACTCCTTTCACCTCCATGAGCGACCAATCACTAGGCCATATCCTAGGGATCCTCCAAATGTGCCATCTTCTTTGAAGGACTTGTTCCCCACGCGTTTTGACAGAGTCGGCCGTAGATAAACTCAGCCCAGATTTATCTTCTTTTTTTCTTCCATGATTGCAGCCATCACAACCAACTTTGCCTTTGATAGTTGGTCAAAGCCGCCAAATTTGATGTCGATACATTTGGCAACTATGTCCAACAATTTATGATAATCCTCCTTGTGATCTCTTGTTTTGTTTGTGTATATAATTTTATCGCAAGGTCGGACTTGGCTATCTCTTTCCATGCGTCGCCCAAGTTTACATCGCCTTCCTTAATTTCGATTTGCTCCTTCGCGAGGTAGTGAGCAATATTCACCAAATCTCTTGGCGGTGATATACCGCTTCCCGTGAATCGTGAGTGATGACTTGATTCCTTCATCGTGAATCTCGGCATTCACGAGAATTGTGCGACCTCCTCCACATAGGTCATAGGATATTCCAGCGTTAGAAACGGTTTGATCCAGACGTTTCCAACTTCTCCGCGATTTTCTTCACCCGGTGTCGTCGGACCGCTTCACCATTCCGTTAAATCCCACGGTCGAACCGGTGTGGATTTGTTTTCCCAACTTGGTAAAGTCATACGTTGGTGCCATTTCTCGAGAATAATTTCAAGGAAAAGTTCGTAAATTTGATTTGAAGGTTGATAGGGTTTCGAGAGTATTTGCCTTTGCCTTTTGAGAGAAAGAGATTGAACAGTTTTTAGAAGTGTGAGAGAGAAACGGGCGAAAATGGTTTAAATATGGTTTATGAAAGGGCGTGCGGCGGTTTTTGAATTGTGATCGAAATCAACGGCTTGATTTCGACGCCTATTGAGCATTTCACGTCTCGTATTTAATGCGGCAAAGATTTATATCCAATCATAAGTTTAGTGTGCAGCTTTTATGTCCCGTACACATCATCATTATGCCGACGTGTTCCTTAAAACATTCCCGCTTAAGTTAAAACGATTGCGTTTTTTGTCACTTTGCTTATAAGTTATTCAACTTATCTCTTAGCCGATTTAACTCTACCTCTCAGATTCTCTTGTTGACTCAGCCTATCACCGACTCGGTGTAGTCATTGTTTTTCCGATACAAATTGACATCGAGTTGATTTTTGTTTTCACTCTTTTTCACTTCTCTTCTGTTCTAATTTTCTTTTTTGATTCGTCTCGAGTGTCACCACTCAATTAACCCCAACTCATGCTTGAGTTCTTCAAATCTTGACTCACATAATGGTTTTGTGAAGATGTCAACTAGTTGTTTATCGGTTGAGATGTATTCCAAGATAATGTCCTTCTTTTCAACATGATCTTTTATGAAATGATATCCGACATCTATATGTTTTGTTCTTGAGTGCAACACAGATTTTGAGTGATTGCAATGGCACTTGTGTTATCACACATGATTGGAATTTCTTTTCTTCAACTTCATAGTCTCTCTTTGTTGTCTCATCCATAGGACTTGGGCACAACAGCTTTGCCCGCAGCCTATGTATTCCGCTCATTTGTAGAGGTGGCTATTGAGTTTTGCTTCTTGCTAAACCAGGAAATTAGTCTGTTTCTAGCATTTGACAGTGCTCGAAGTGCTTTTCTGTCCACTCTGCATCCAAAGATAGTCGAGTCCGAATAGCCAATTAGTCCAAACCACCTTCCTTTGGATACCATAGGCCTACTTCGCTTCCTTTTAAGTATCTCAAGATTTTTTAGCCTTTGTCATATGGCTCTCTTTTGGAGCAGATTGAAATCTTGCACATACACCTACAACAAAGGTGATGTCCGCCCCTTCTGTGAGATAGAGCGGTGATCCAATAAGTGCTCGTATCTTGTTTGATCTACTGTGCTTGCCATCCGCATCCATGTCCATTTTGATCGATGTGTTCATTGGTATTTTTTGGAAGACTTCTCTTCCATACCAAACTTCTTCATTAAATCTCTCGGTATATTTTGTTTGACTTATGAAGGTTCCATCCTTCACTGCTTCACTTGAAGTCCAAGGAAAAATGTCGGCTCTCCCATCATGCTCATTTCAAATTTGCTTTGCATGAGGTTTGAGAATTTTTCACATGACTCTTTGTTAGTGGATCCAAAAATGATGTCATCCACATATATTTGAACAAGCAAAGATACTCTTCTTGTCTTGAATTTCGAAAAGTGTTCTATCTACTTTTCCTTTTGTGAATCCATTTTCAGTCGGGAATTGTGACAGGGTATCATACCATGCTGCCGGGTGCCTGTTTCAATCCAGACAGGGCTTTCTTGAGTTTGTATACCTTGTCTCCAAGAGTCTTCGCTCAAATCCTGGAGGTTGTTCAACATACGCTTCTTCTTCCAATAACCCATTCAGAATGCACTCTTTACATCCATTTGATATACAAAGTGAAATTCTTGTGAGCAAAGATAGGCAAGAAACATCCTTATAGCTTCCAATCTTGCTCAGGGGCAAATGTTTCATCAAAATCTATCCCTTCTTCTTGACAATATCCTTTGGCTACTAGTCTTGCTTTGTTTCTTACCACGTAACCTTCCTCGTTCATCTTATTTCGAATACCCATTTGGTTCCAATAACATTTTGATGTATGGGTCTTTGCACTAGTTCCCATACTTTATTTTCTCAAACCGATTGACTCTTCTTGCATAGCTTGAATCCAATGTGTGTCATCCAATGCTTGTGACACATCTTTTGGCTCTATTTGCGAGATGAAGCATGTGAACATAGCTTCTTGTTGAGTTCTAGATCTTGTTTTGACACCTTCTCTTATATCTCCAATGACAAGTTCGGTGGATGGTCTCTCGGCCATCTTACATCAAAGTTGGAGTGAGTTAGCTGGATTGATCGACTTGCGGTTGTGTTCTTTGTGTGGTCACTCTCTCTCATAATCACTTAGTAAATTTTCCACCGCTTTTGAGATTCGGCTATCTCATCTTCTTCGAATTGATAATTCTGCCTACCAAAGATAGGGACTCTTTCAGAAGGTTGGACGATTCAAACTTATCACGGTGACTCTTCAATGTCTTCCCCATTTACATTTGGCTCATCGAATACTACATGAATGGATTCTTCGTAACCATAGTTCTTTTGTTGAGTATTCTCAGAGGCTTTGCTTTCGGTGAGTATCCTAAGAAGATACCCTCATCGCCTTTAGCATCAAAAGCCTTTAGGTTGTCTTTGCCATTGTTGTGGATGAAGCATTTACATCCAAATATCCCGAAATATGCAACATTTGGTTTTCTTCCGATCCGGATCTCATAGGAGTCTTTGTCATTTGCCTATTTATCATACATCTGTTTTGGGTGTAGCAAGTCGTGTTGATTGCTTTCAAACCCAAAATCTTTTGGTAACCCCGCTTGACTAACATGGTCCTCGCTTCTTTGAGGGTTCATTCTTCTTCTCGCAACTCCATTCTTTGTGGAGTCCTTTACGGTGATAGTTCATGACCAATACCATTCTCAATACAAGATCGAGTTATTATTCCATTGACAAACTCGGTTCCTCTATCCGATCTTATTTTGATAATGGTTTGACTCTTCTCATTTTGTATCCTCTTCATCATTTGTGGTAGCTTTTGTAGAGTTTCTTTCTTCTTGCACATGAATATTGTCCATGTATATCTTGAGTAGTCATCTACTACCACCAGGGTGTATTTCTTTCCACTTATCTTTGGTTGGTTCCTTTGGGCCAAATAGATCCATATGAAGTAGATGCAATATTCTTGTTGAGGATGGGCATGTCTTTTCTTTGAAAGACGACTTGATTTGTTTTCCTTCCGACATGCATCACATATACTCTCCTTCTTCTATATCGAGTCCGGAAGTCCTTCTACCGGATGACTTCTTGCTAGCTTGTTAATTGTTTTGAAATTGGGTGACTCAACTTTTTGTGCCACGACCAACTTGATTCAAATTTGTGCTCTTTGCTAGTAGGCAGTCTTGGGTGTTGTAGTTGACCAATCCACTACATACATATTCTTCTCGTCTATTTCTTGCAAAGATAACTTCATTTGATTCAATATCCTTGATTTGGCATATTCCCATGTCGAATCCAACATTGTAGCCCTTGTCACAGAGTTGATCGATGCTTAGTAAATTGAAGTTTAGTCCTTCAACATATGCAACATCCGTGATTTCTAAACCATTCCTTTTGATGGATCCAATGCCTCTTATTTCACCAGGAGCTTCATTTCCTCCAAATATGACTTTTGCTCCTTTGACTTCCTTGAATTTTGACAGATTTCTCTTATTTCTGTCATATGTCCGGAACGACCACTATCCATGTACCAGGTTCCTTGGCACTCACCGTTCCTTGAACCCGCAAACAAGGAAATTAGGTTTTAGGTACCCATTTTTGCGGGTCCGAGGGGTTAGAATTATAAGATGATCCAACCAACCTATAGCCACATGATTTGACTCTAAGAGGTTGCCATCTATCGATTGCCATAATCATAATTAATCCTGGCAAATTGCTTGGGGATTCTAGGTTCATACAATTGTCTTTTTTGTCAGTATGCCCGCATATGTGTTTTAGCAATTGCCTTTCTTGGGTAATTGTGGTGTCTTTGAGTGTAGTGCCTAGTGCATATGTGTCTTTGATGAAAGCTCTTATGCTTTTGGAATGGCCTTTGTTGAGTTCTAGGCCTTTGCCATTTGGGCTTGTATTCCATAAGTCTAGCCGATAGTTCACATTATTCCATACTTGGCTTGGATATTTTCTACCATTCCCATCATATGTATTTCTTTTATGAGTTTTCTGGGATTTTTGGTAGCTCGCTTCTTCTTTACTGAGTATTTTTGTTTGGAGTATTTGAGGACTCGGGTGAATCTCTTTCTTGTCCTTTCAAAGACTCTCAATCGGTCGTTTTTCTTTTCCTTTGTAACCAAGGCCAGTTTGCTTAGTATTGTGCTTTGGATTGAAAGTGTGTGCAACATTTAGAGTTTTGGATTTTTTCGGACTCTTCATGACTTGAAGATCCTTTTTCCAAAATTACTCAGAGGTTTGACATGGCACAAAGGAATTAAATCCTAAGCCTGTCTTGTCTCCACATTCTCTTTGACTCATAATAAGATCATCCAATGATTTAGATGCCTTAGTGAATGAGGCAATAACATTTTTGAGGTCATTCTCCTCTTTTCTATAGCAAACAATTTCTTTATTAATTTAGCATTTTCAAATTTTTAAACTTTTATTCTCATCACCTATTTGACTTAGAGTGCTCGGCTCCTTAGTCGACTTTGAGTTTTGACTTTTGAGTAGGTTGTTTTCCTCATTCAATAGTGTGTGTGAAGTTTTAATGTGCTCAAAATCTTTCATCATTTTGCCTAATGAATCATAAAGATCGAGTGGGTGATGAAGTGTGTGTGTCACGATCACTTTCACTAGTGTCCGAGCTTGTTGAGTTAGATTGTACCTCATCTTCTTGATCTTGTTCTTTGGCCATTAAGCGGATCAAGGCTTCTTCTTCTTCGAGTCACTTGAGTAGTCACTTCACCGCTATCCGAGTCACATTTGTCTCTCTTGACTTGGCTGTCTCTCGTGATCTCTGCATGACCATCATTGCTTTTTTTCTTCTCTTGTCTTCTTTCTCTCAAGACCTTTCTTTCTTCTTCGTTTTCGCACTTGTTGACTACAGGATATGAGCGATCAATAGCATAGTGACCTGGTTGTCTACAATTCCAACATAGATATTCAGCCTTTTGATCACTCTTTCTATTCTTGAGTTGTCACCCTTTGATACTCAACATGTTGATGATCATTCTCTTGGTTGGCCTATCATCCCTTGATTTGGAGGGAGCCGAGTGTCTTTCGGAGGATTCACCCTTTCCTCTCTTGTAGTTCTTGTTAAAGAACTTGTTAAATCTTTTAACCATCGGGCTATTTCTTCGGGTCAATTGCCTCTTTGACCTCGACTCTCTTTCCATCTTTGACGATTAGAGCAAAATTTGTTTTGGGGTACAAATTGTTGTCTCTTCCTGGTCTTTCCTTCTCGGCTCAAACTCGTAGGCTTTGAGGTCCGAGAATAACTCATGATTGGATGTCTTTGATAGGTCCATGGAGTGTCTCAATGCCATGACCTTCATTTCCCATTCAATGGAAGACTTTTTAGGATCTTCATACACATTTCTTTCGTGTATATTCCTTTCCAAGTGTAGAAACTGACTCATTTGTGATTTCGTAAACCGAGCATCCGGTTGATCCAGGTTTTCTCCCGAGATCATTTTAAAGTTCTCAAATTTTTGTATGACCACTGATAGTTTGTTTTCTTTGATTTGCTCGAGCCTTCACAAATCAATGTCGGTTTGTCCCTGATTTCTTAGCGGTTTTGCAAGATTTCACTTTATTGAACATGGCTTTGTCGAGGTTTTGTAAAGAATGTCCTTGGCTACATTGTCCAGGTTGTATCTTTTTCTGTCATCATTTGTCCACTCGAGTTCTTGGTTTTTCAACCATGATCTGGTCCGGTGTCTTTGATCTTCTTCTCCTTGTTGCAACTCTTAAATCTTTTGTGTTCACCTTTAATATTTGCAGAGGCCCATCTTCTATCACTATCCACATCTCATCATGTAATCTTTGATAGATGAGCTCGCATACGAATTTTCCAATCATCAAATTCTTCAATAGTGAACATAGGAATGCGTGTTAGATTTGCTTCCATGATAATAACTTTTAATGATAGAAAAGAGTTTTGAAAGTTTAAGTACTAAAGCAGACTTTTGAAAAGTTTGGAGATCTAGTTCAAGAACGGTGCGGAGGGTTCAATGAACCAACCGCTCCGATACCACTTGTAGGTCCCAAGGGGTGTAAGTGTAAGGTTTAGAAGGGGGGGGTTGAATAAACCTTACCAAATTTTCGATTTAGGCCTTTTTAAATCTCTGAGTTCTACATTTGTGTCTTGATGGACAGTCAAATTAGTCACTCAAGAGAGTTAATCTCTCAATGACTCAAATTTGGTAGCATTAATAGAGTAACTCATTTGTTGGCTATAAACCGACTCAATTGTGGTTTTGTTTTTTGGAAGACTTAACACCTTTAAGTTTGATTAAGCAAGTTTTTCTGACTTGATTTAGTACTTATAAATTATCAAATGGATAGCAAATTTATCGTGAGATATGAGCAATTAAAAGTGCGTAAATTTAAATCTTTGAAATGTAAATGACACAAATAAAGTTTTTATAGAGGTTCGAAGATGGGGTAATTCTTCTACTCCTCTCTTCTCCAACTCCTGGAGGAATCCACTAAGTAATGATCGGTTCTGAGTGGTAACAGTCCCGGATACAAGTCTTGATCACAACGGCCGACTTGATCCTTTGGGACTCGATGCGGGGAGACGCCTTGATCACTCGGTGGCTTCTGCGACGACGACTCGGCCTTTCTTCATGGCACTTTGCTTACTACTACTGACTCACTTGCTTAAGCACTTTGGATTTGATCACGAAGCCCTCCAAGAACTTAAGACTTGGTTCACCTTGAACCTTTCTACAATCCTTCCCGGAATGTAGACCCCTTGTTTGATATTTTCCTCTTCAACTAATTGAAGTTCTCTTTCCTTCACGGGTAAGTGTTGGATTGATGTACTTCGAGATGTAGTTTGAGGATTGAGAATATTTCGGTTTTTGATAAGCTTGTATATCTTCACGTGTGTGTCATTCATGCCTCATTTTCTCAAACAAACTCCTCGGCCTTTTATAGTGAACTTTCAAAAATTTGTCCGTTGAAGAGATAGCTTATTTTTGAAAGTCACTTTGCGTCGTTGGCTTTGCGTTCTTGGAATTGTTTGTTTCCTCGTATGAATTGTTGTTTCACCTTTTCGAGTTCGACACGGTGTAGTGCTTCCCATTGGTTCATTCCAATTGCACGCTTCGGGACCGAGCACTCGAGAAAGGTGGTATGGAGATATTACTTGTTTAAGTAAATCTCTTGATTTTCGGCAACGGTTCTTTTACTGATTATCTCGACTTGACATTGCATTTCCTTGCTTTCCCCGGGTGACTTAGAGTCGCCTTCCAATCATGGATAACTCTTGTCACTTGACTTGAGACTTGGCTTCTCTTGAGTTGACTTGATGATGTTCCACTCACCTGATCTCACCGCTTCTTCTTGATCGAGTTCTTGTCTCTTTTTCTTTTGCAGACTCATTGTCTCTCGATCGAGTTTTCCTTCAAGCCTTGATTTGTCTTCTTGCGTGTTGGGACGTAGGCCGACTTAACTCGGCCTTTGGCCACTCTAATTGTTACAATATATTTTAAAGAAGAATGGGGTGCCAACTTTCTATTCTAAGTTTTACATGGCATTCATCAAAATCTAAACAATAAAATTCCTAACAAATTCAATTATAAAATACTTATTGTAATTGAATAAAATATCTCAAAATATGTATCAACATATATATTACATATATCCATACATAGCAATTTAATATGAAATTATATTATTATTTATATAGAAAATTATTATATATATTAACACAATTTTCATGTTAATTGAAATTATTTTTTATATTTATCAACATATTTTGATATTCAAGTTTCGAAGTTGTACATTTAGAATTATATATGAATTTATCGGTTTGATATTTTTTTGATATGTGTGTATATATAAAAATAAAATAGTTTTTATTTTTTTAAAAGTTATATTAGTATTTTATATAGAAATTTATTTTATATATATTTACGTATATTTCATGTTAATATAAATTATTTGTTATATTGCAATGTATTTTGATATTCAAGTGTCGATGTTGTACATTTTGAATTAGCTATGAATTTGTCTATTTGATATTTTTTGATATGTGTGTACATAAAAATGAAATAGTTTTTTTTAAAGTATTTTATTTTTCCCTAAATCGTGTTGCTAAATATAAAACATGGTTTTTGTTTAATTCCTTTAATAAATTTTAATAATTTTGACAATTGTTTTGCTTTCAAAACCCTATAAAAAATTGGAATTTAAAATGACTTTATTACTAATTGTATTGAAAATACAATATATTAAATATTCATCATTGGGTAGTTAAAATATTTTTCAAACTTTTAATTTATATAGATAAACATGTTAATAAATAGATACAATTCACATTCAAGCAACCAAATCTTTTGTATTTGAAGATGTTTTTTATTGTTTAATCGCATGATTTATAATCAAATTAATTACATTTTATATTTTAATTATTTATTGAAACTTTAAACTTTTCGCAGTCCCTGTTTTTTTTTTTTTAATTACACTTTGTGCATAACATGGTTTGGAAAATATCAAATGTGAGAACCGAATAGAACACAATAATTAAAAGATTCAAATAATACAATACAAATCCCCAC
The DNA here is from genome assembly GCA_016081115.2 of Rehmannia glutinosa. Taxonomy (NCBI): domain Eukaryota; kingdom Viridiplantae; phylum Streptophyta; class Magnoliopsida; order Lamiales; family Orobanchaceae; genus Rehmannia; species Rehmannia glutinosa. Next base: position 111,279 of record JABTTQ020002305.1, read on the forward strand.
AACAAATTTCAAAAAATTAAAAATTGACTTAAGAATGTGAATAAATAAAATATGAAATATGACAAATCCACACACACACACACACACACACACATATATATATATATATATATATAACACAAAAGACTCTCAAAATAGTAGCTCAAATTCTTCATCACACATTTTTAGTTGATAATTTAGGATTAGTTTAGAAAATAACTCTTTGATTTTCGATCACTTCGATAAAATTGAAGTACGAGATTTACTATACTTTATGTGTTTCGTACTCAATCCCTGAGGAATATGATTTTGCTCGCTCCTATCTACTAGCCACATTGTACACTTGTAGTTTAGTGAAAATATTTTCACGATCACATGCTTATTATACACTGTTAGAAAACTCTCTAATTATTCTTTCATATGCATTTATTTTTATTTAAAAATTTAAAGTACTCAAAAAGTTAAAAAATAGAAATAAGGAATAATATAATTTTTTTCAAGAAAATACGACGTTATTATTATTTAAATAAGAAAGTATAAGATCAATAAAAATTCAGTTCACGGAAAAAATACTTTGGTAAGTATTTGTGATTTCTAGGAGAAAAAAAAGTTATTTTTAAATTAAAAAAGTATAAAATCACAAAAAAATCGATTCCAATAAATAATATTTTATAATTATTTATTTTTAAGAAAGTATAAAATTAGTTGTCAAACCAAATTTACCTTAATCGTGAAAATTTACCAAATTGTGATATGGGCACAAGAAATAACCAATACTTCAACATATTTTTTATTATATGTTTATCATATAATTATGAAGTGATACAACATATATATAGGGAACCAATGAGAGTAATCATGGTAATAAGGCAAAATAAGTTTTATAGTTAGTTATTTTTGTTTAATTGCGAATAATTTATTCATAAATTGTGAATTATGGTATGTATTAAATTACTTGGGCACTATTTTTTTATTACAATGTAAAATAAATAAATTTTATTTTTAGTTTCTTTATTATTATAATCCGTAAATATTAATAAATTTATGGTCTGGAATTTAAATTGGACAATTATTATTTTTCGGCTATAAATAGTCTCTTCGTATTCATTTGTAAGTTAACGATGATTTATGTCCTTGATTAATTTTATTACACATTATATTACTTCATTTATAAAAGAAATCCATGGAATTCATTGAATGTTTGATGATGCTGGAATTTCGTGGCCATTAAAATTCAAGTTGAGAACCTCAAGATTTAATGGATTCCATAAAAATCCAAATGGAGGACACCTAGAATGTTATGGAATTCTAAATTCCATGGTTGGGGACACCCCATAAGTACCGTATGGACTTCCGAGGACAACCTGGGGTCCTTCTAACCTTGTTTGTTCGTGTAGCAAGTTGGTTCCCAATACGTGGATTGACCTATAGGAGTTATTGATCTCCACTTATCGTGACTTGGATTTACCTTGACTTGTAATGAGCTACACATCTAAGCACCATCTTACGGTCTACTACTTGAAAAACTGGAAAAAGAAAAGAAAAAAATGTCTAGCTTTTCGCAAGAGCTATTGTGCAACTCGCATGCGTGCTAAGCCATAGTCATGTTCAGGGACGTAGATGGGGGGGTGCTCACCTGGTCCCAAGCACACCCCAACTTAGGGCTTGAACCTTTTTTTTTTTTTGTTATATGTTTGGGCTTAGGGCTAGGGAAATTAAGATTTGGGCTAGGGGTAAAAATAAAATACACAAAGCCTACTACTTAGCCCACTCTAAAAAAAAAATAAAAATAGGTCTATACCTCTTCAATCTGGAGCAGACGACTTACGAGAGAAGAAGGGAGAAATTGTAAAAATTCCTAAACCAAACCCTAATAGAAATCCATCCACCAAAAATTGAAATACTTTCAGCCGAGAAAGACCTTCAGGCGTGGCGAACTCCAGCAGGCGGCGCGAACTCCAAAGAATGGCACTCTAGGTTAATTTTTGCAAGTAATCCCTTATATTCAACTCTTAGTCTTTTACGGCCCATTTTTGTAAGTCTTATTTTTTTGAAAAAAAAATTCATTGTTGTTTATGGGATTTGCTTTATGATTATTTATATTAAAGGGGTTGATTGAAATAATGGTTTTTGATCCCTGTGATGATCTAGGACTATATGTTCTTCAACCATTCATGCTAATTAGGCCAAAAACTTAAGTATAATAGCATTAACTAAATGTCTAAATAAGAAACTGATTTAGTAATTAGGGTAAAATTTAAAAATTGTAGGTTAATAGCAAAAAAGTTAATTTTTCTTAAAAAAACTGATTTAATACATGTTTTATATATTGCCTATACTTGTTAATGCTTGATTATATAGATTGTAGTTTTTAGCAACTTAATATTAATGTCTTATTTCAATGATGGTATAGATTTTCTTATGGGCTCACAACAACCATCTAGCAAAAAAGGCAAAACAATTCTGCATTCTTTCTTCAAACCATTTTGTGATCAACAACATATCCCTCCAATTGAGAATCAAGAATCTACTCCTCCAATCGAAAATCAAGAATTCACTCCAATCGAAAATCAACAATCTTCTTCTCCAATCGAAAATCAAGAATCTTCTCCAAATGAAAATAACCAATTTGAACGGGATCCAGGAAAAAGAAAGAGAATATGTGATGGGCCTCTTGCTAAAAGGGATGAAGTTACACGGGCATATTTGAATGTTGGGTCTTATCAACCCAAACTTCAAAAGTATAAAGGTCGTGAATATAATGACATTAAGTTTCGCCACTTCCAATATAATTGGTTTAATGAGTTCAATTGGTTAGACTATTCTCCTACTACACATAAGAACTGCTTTTGTTTTGCATGCTTTCTTTTTGGAGAAAACTATCATGCATCCGCAACTTCGACTTTAGTGATGGAAGGATTTGATAATTGGAGAAGAGTACATCAATGTAAGAATTGTGTAGGTCCCAAGGGGTGTAAGTAAGGTTTAGAAGGGGGGGTTGAATAAACCTTACCAACTTTTTCGATTTTAGTCCTTTTAAAGTCTGAGTTAAATACGGCTAAGTCTAAACCTTAACTTTGTGATGAAATTTTCAATGGAAGACTTAACACCCTTGAATTTGGTTTAAGTTTGTTTTAACACTTGGTTTTAACACTTTGTTAATTATCGGTTGGATAGCAAATTGTCAAAGCAGATATAAAATGATATGCATAAATTAAATGTTGAAATGTAAATGACACCGTAATTTTTATAGAGGTTCGAAGATGGGGTAATTCTTCTAATCCTCTCTTCTCCAACTCCTGGAGGAATCCACTAAGTATTGATCAGAGTACAAAGTGGTTATCGGTCCGGATACAAGTCTTGATCACACACCGGTGACTTGATCCTTTGGGACTCGGTCCGGAGATGCCTTGGTCACACGGTGGCTTCTCGTCCGGCTCGGACTTCTTCACGGGTGTGCGGCCGCTTACTACTTGACTCACTTGCTCAAGCTTCTTGGATTTGATCACGAAGCCCTCCAATAACTTGAGACTGGTTCGACCTTGAACCTTTCTACAATTCTCCTTGGAATGTAGACCCCTTTTGATTCTTCAAAAGTTTCCTCTTCAACAGTTTGAAGTTGTCTTTCCTTCATAGCTTGGTGTTGGATTGATTTCCTTCGAAATTTAGGCTTGAGGATTTGCTTGAATAACTTGAGAATATTTTGCAGGCTACAGTTCGAATATTGCTTTCTTGCTCGTAGTTCTGGTAATCAAGGTAACCTTTTCTCAAGGTGATTCCTCAGCCTTTTATAGTGAGCTTTCAAAAATCTGCCCGTTGAAGAGATAAGCTGATTTTCAAAAGTCACTTGTGTTCGTTGGCTTGTCTTGTTGCAGTCCTTGATATTGACATTTCCTCGTATTAAATGAGCATTCACTTTTCAGAGTCTGACACGAGGTGCATTGCTTCCCATTGGTTTATTCCTTTTGCACGCTTCTGGGACAGAGCACTTTTAGATATGGCAGCATGGAAGTATTACTTGTTTAGGTAATATTCTTGACTTCTGTGCAACGGATTCTTTTTCAGTTGTCTTGACTTGACTGCAGTTCTCTAACTTCCCCAGGTGACTTCGAGTGAGCTTCCAGTCAATGGATGACTCATCTGTCACTTCAACTTGAGACTTGGATTCTTGAGTTGACTTGACTGACACTTCTTGTTGTATCCCAGTTGATACTTCTTCAGTCGAGTTCTTGTCTTGTCCTCCTTGCCACACTCACTACTTCACTTGTGAGTCTCCATCTCGATCTTGATTGACTTCTTGTATATCCAGCATAGCTGACTTGACTCAGCTTGTACAACCCTATCTATTACAATGCAAATTACAAAGAAAATGGGGTGCCAACTTTCTAGTCTAAGTTTTACATGGCATTCATCAAAATCTAATAAATAAATTTCCCAACAATTTTCCCATTTTTGATGATGCCAAAACTTAAATCATACATACAAAATGTAAATATCAAAGATACATACAGACAATGTAGAAACAAAGAATGTATGCGTAGAATCAATCTTTTTATTGATCATAACATTCTTGTCCTTTACACAACTGTTTACAATGTGTATCAGAGCAAACATACCGTTCTATTTCTACGCAAAAAAATAGAAATTACAGAGTTATATTCAACGTACAGAAGACTTACATACATATGCATTTACAATAGTAAAATACATGAAGGGTGGACAAAGAACACTTCATCTCCTTTTCAGCTCCTTCCTTCTTTCTTCTTCACTGTCGTCCTCTCGGTCTCTTTATCTTCCTTTCATCTTTGCCTTCTTTTTCTCTTATGCTCTCTTTGCAAAGATCGTCTCTTCTCTTTCTTTCTTGCCTTTCTTCCCACGGTGATCTTGCCTTTTGTTTTTTCTTCGATCCTTTTGACATAGTCGGCATTCTTCCTAGCCACTTCCTCGGTTGGCTACTTCGTCATATCCACCCCAAGTAGATCCTTCCTTCTTGCCCGGATCTACATATTCAATATTCTTGGGTAGAGGTCTAGGTTGAAAACCTCCGCCTCCACCACTCATTCCTCTTCCTACGGGCGTATATTCCCTCGAGTCTTCTTCTTTCCAAGAGAGTGATCGCTCGTAGTCTGTCGAACTTCTTCGCATGCATGACTTGGACTTTCTCCCAATACAAGTCCTGGCTTGGGCTATGGATATATTTTTGAAGTATCCCTCGGATTCGAGCGTTTTGAATTCTTCCACTGATCATGGTTCATCTCCGTAAATGCCCCTGGAATGGCATCGTGTCTTTTCGCCAAAATGCCTCCGTATTGTATTTTCAATATTTCCATCGCACGGGCATCCATTTTTCTTTCGACCTTCTTCATCCCTCGCTTTTACGATTTTTCTCTTATCGGACATAGGTACATCAGAGTGTTGGAGCGGCAGAGTCACTGGAAGTTTGCTAATTATGTTAGCTGTGATAAGGCCTTGTTGGGGGGTTTCAGCAAACAATAGAGTCATATCTTTTGAACCTTCCATCTCAACTGTTTTTCCCTTCTCTTTCTCACGTTCTTTAGCTGTTTTCTTCTCCTTCTCAATAGTTGCGTCCTTCTCTTTCTCAACAGCTGACCCTTTCAACGTCTTTAGGTATTCCTCTTCCCCCTTTTTGGCATCATCAAAGGAGAGAGGAACCCTTGAAAACATGCCAGCAAGCATGAAATCTAGGCGTCGATAGGCGAGTTTTGCTTGGATTTTCTTTGCGGAGTATCTTTGTTCGAAGTTCGAGTGGGTGACTTTTGATTCGGCTGCCACCAACTTCATTTCAGCCATAAGAAGGCTAAACTTTTCATTCATATTCTCCTCTACGCGCATAAGTTCTTTCCGATGAAATTCTCGCAGCAGTTCCATTTCAGTGGTATGGGAGACATGCATTCTATCAATATTTTCTCATCATCGTCTTCATGTCAGCATTATCAGCGCTCCGGATCAATATTTTGTTGTACAATACCTTGAAGTATCGACTTGTTCTAGTCGCATTGTCTGTTCTTTGTTGACACCATTCCCGATTCTAATCACTATCCCACGCAGATCGGCTCAAGAGTTGCATCCCCGTTGTCCGGCCGCATATCCAATGTGGCCTGGTGCCGTTCTATCTTCACAATCCGCAAGGATTGTCTTGAAGCCTTCTCGCACCTTTGTCACCTCGGTCTCGGTGGCCTCGGCAATGATATCAAAATCAAAATCAAAGTCTTTGGGGACGATAGTATCGTGGGAATAATCGGATCAGGTCGAACATTGAAACGATTTGTTCATGGGCTATTTCCTCTTCAAGGTCGGGCGCTCTAACTGGAAAGGAAAAGTTTCTTCAACGCATCATCACGCACATATGGAATTGAGGATTCATTGCATTCGTGCTTGTGATGATTCAAAGTTGAGTCTGTTTGAAAAATGGTTTTATCATGATTTTGATGATTTTGTTTTTACACCAAAACAATGGTTTTAAAGGTTGTCCAAATACTCCTAAATGATTTAAAATAGTTTTAATATTTTTAGGAGTATTTGTTCAAGTCTATTTTCGATTAATATTGGACAACACTTTCAAAGATTTTATGTCAATGGGTTTTCACATTGAAACTATATTTCTAATAGTGTCCTAAATACTCCCGATTAGTTTAAAATGTTTTTACGAATTTTTCGGAGTATTTCTTGAGGTTAATTTTCGATAAAAATTGGACAATATTTTGTCTCTTGGTCGACCGGCCGCCCCATAGGGAAACCCGTACTGAAGATGATTTTGAAACAGAAAATGAGACGGAAGAACAATCAAGCTGTGTCGCCGGCCGCTCGGGCGTCGCCGGTCCGGTCGACCGGCCGCCAGGGGGTCGACCAGGTACTGCAAGTGTGCAAAATCTCCTGTTCTATTTTTGGAGAGGTCGACCAGCTAGGGGTGATTTCGACCGGTCGAGCACCCCCGGCCGCCCGTGTAATTATTGAGATACAATTTCAAACGTCCTTTTGTGCGCAACCAGGTCGCCCTTTAGTTTGATGAAAAAAAATATAACCGTTGTGCAGTGAGACCATTCTTCCTTAAAATGTGGGATTGTTCTATAATCGATTTTTGTATCCTTATGAGACAACCATATTTATTTTAATCTCTTTGTCTTATTTGTAGACAAAAGAAAACATGGAGGAGCCCATGAAGGAGCCTATGTTGGAGGAGCCTTTGGAGGAGCCTATGTTGAATTCAAATTTGAAGGCTCTCCTATAAATAGATGAAAGCTTGAGGGATCAAATATAAGACTTGATACAAACAACAAGAGATATCACAAGCACATAATCTTCGTTATTCATTTCAACATTATTGTTGTAATAGCACTAAGTACTATCACTTTCACATCTTGAGGTCTAGGCTTTCATTCTTGATTACACTTGCACTTTTGAGTTGTAATATTTTTCAAAGTGTAATCTTGATTGTAATTCATCAACCAAACACAAGATATCCTTGTGAGTATTCTTGTGGTAAGAATACACTTGGGTGATCTAGGTGATAGGTGTTTCAAGAGTGTGGTGCTCTTGAGGTGTTGAAGAATTTGGTATTCTTCAAGATTGAAGATTGTGGTGATCTTCAAAGGTGCCGTTGAAGGAAGATTGTGGTAATCTTCAAAGGGAGATTGTGGTAATCTCCAAAGGTGGTGTTGGAGAGTTCGGTGCTCTTCAAGTCGGAAGATTGTGGTGATCTTCGCAAGGTGCCGTTGAGGATTGTGGTGATCTTCAAAAGAGATTGTGATAATCTTGAAGGTGTTGTTGAAGAAGAGTGTGGTGCTCTTCAAGGTGTTGTTGTAAGTTGGTGTTGTATTAATTTTTGGTAAATTAATAAAATCTTTTTCTTTTTGAAATCCATCCCGGATATCTTTGGGGTGGTAGAGGATTAGGCCCTAGGTGGGTTGAACCTCTTTAAATCGACGTGTGTTGTTTATATTCCGCACCTTCATTATTTTGTTTGAGCATTCGGTTCGAAAAAGAGGGCGAAATCAAAAAGATGGAGATAATCTATTCACCCCTCTAGATTATCGTAGCGCTTGGACTTACAAGTGGTATCAAAGCCAAACTCTTTGGCAAGCTCGTTTCACATCGCGAGTAAAGAGAAACGATCGTCGGCTACTTAACGAAGCTCATCTATCTGCGCCTCCACCACCAAGCCACCACTATTTGATTCCAAAAATTTTATATTTTGGAAAGAAAGAATGGAATGCTACTTATAAGGTTGCGGGTTCGACATTTGGAACACCGTCATAAACGGAGAATCCATTCCAATGAAAGATACACCACACACCTCAAAAGGCTTCAAAAAGCTCAATGATGAAGAGAAGAAAATCATCTCTTTAAATGGTAAAGCTCTTAATATTTTACTTTGTTCACTTACCACTTTGGAATTTGATCATGTTGTAGGTATTCAATCGGCACATGAAGTATGGCAAAAATTAGAAGCCATCTATGAAGTATATGCAAATGAAAGGAGCAACTCAAAAGCATCTACTTCACAAATGGATACAACATCAAATCCAACAACATGGGATAAGCCTTCTACAACCTCCCATGATGAACAAGTTGAACAATGCCTCATGGGCATCGAAGAAGAAACGAGGTAAGTTCTAAACCCTCTACTTCTTATGACCATGAATTGCAAAATGAATATAGTGATTTACAAAATGATTATGATGAGCTACAAGATGAATTCCAAAACTTACTTGTTAAATACAAAAATTTGAAAAAGGAATTCATTGTTTTGAAAAATGATAAGGATAGTTTATTTACTTCCTATGAATCACTATCATGTGCTCACACCACCACTCTTGACAAGGTTAGAAACCTTGAGAAAGAAAATAGTACTCTTGTTGAGGATATAAATTGCTTGAAAAATGATTTATCTAAATCCAACTTGAGTACCGATAGAATAACCAATATTGTTGATTGTTGTGATAATTGAAACTAGAACTTGATCATAAGCCTAAGGGTGTCAATCACATGAAAAAGAATCACGTCTCTAAGACGTTGGTCATTATGCTCCTAGAATTATTACATGCTTTTATTGCGGTAAAAAGGGTCATACGGTAAATACTTGTCGGGCTAGAAATAGCTCTAATTATTGTTGGAGACCTAAAAGTCTCAAGACTAATCCCAAAGGACCAAAACACATGAGGGTACCACAAAACAATGTCATATTAGGTACCGTGAAATAATGATCGAAGAAAATTCATACCGCTAAGAAGACATCAAATGACCGTTTCATTTGATCAAAGAAGGAGAAACTATTCTCAACAAAGCCAATTTCAAGAAGAGGGTACAATCAAAAATGGGAAGAACACAATCCTTGAAATGGCAAAGACATCATCAACAAGATGATTTTCAAAGAAGAAGAGACTTTCAACAATGGGAAGGCAACAAACCTTGGAAATGGAGTAATCAAAGAAGTCATCATCAACAAAGTGACTTCTCAAAGGGAAGATATCATCAACAATGGGAACGGCACAACCCATGGAAATTGCGTAATTGGTAACCCGTATCTCCCTATTTAAATATGCATTTTATTTTGTTATTATGCATGCTTTTATTTGTGTCTTTATTACAAAATGAGTTTTCAAATATTTATTTTTTAATTAAGGTCTTCAATATATATTTGTGCTTTTAAATTTTTTTTAAAAAAAGAAGACCTTATATGATGTTTTTAAAACTCTTGTGCATTTTTGAAGACTATAGTATGTTATCATCTCTTATGGATTTTTATGGCATGAGCTTACTTGTGATATCTCTTAGCCTACACTTTTATCATTATGATTTGTGCTAGATTTGTTTTAAGAATTGTGTAGGATTTACATATTTTCACAAATGGCCATTTTCGTCATTTTTGTCAAGAAAAGGCATAAATTATCGAGTACGTTTACTTGTGTTATTCTTACTCTTATAGACTCGATATATGTATTGTCATATGCCTATGTGCTTGTTTTTCATAGTATTTCATACAAATGCCATTAAGAGGATTTCTAGATTTTTGAAAGGCACTATTCGATATTTGATTGCACATATTTGCTTTGTCAACTTTTGTTCAAATACTTCTTTTAAATGAGGTCTCAATTATATGCTATCGGATTCTCAAATTTCAAAAGAGACCTTTTGTAGCTTTCTTAAGCTTATTTGAACTTGCATGATTTATTAGACTCTTGATGATATTCTAAATGCATAGTATGTGTTTCTTGCTTCATGATCTATATATATATATATATAGTGTCTATTTCTACTATGCTATTTTGCAAGATATTTTGTGATTGATGATTGAAGCATGTTTTTACACTTGGGCTATTTTTTCTTGCTTATATAAGCGATGTCATTAATGAGTTTGTTTAGTTGTGTAGATGAGAAACGAAGTACTCCAAATATTGTTACCTCAAAACATTTGGATGTAAATGTTCTATTGTGAACACCTTAGACCAATTGGATGCCCTATGATGATAGTAATGAAGTAGACAAAAAGGGTATTCCGGAACAAACTCGATGACCAAGGCAACATTGGTCGAACTAAGGCAAGGTTAGTAGCTCGAAGGTATTTTCAAGAAGATAGTTATATTTCAAAAGAACTCTTGAAGGAGTTAAGCATTAAATAAAGAAGAACTATCTCAACCTCTATGGCTAAAGATTGACAAAGGTTGAGAAAGGCATGTCGGTTGACAAACAAATTCGAGGTATGTCTTCTTGTATTATTCCTATAGACTCGACATTCCATATACCTTATGTCTATATGCTCGACTTCAAAAAATTATCTAACGAATCTCATTAAAGTGCCATTAAAAGAAATTTTCAAATATTTGAAAGGCACTTCTTCTTATGACTTGTTGTATCCAAAGCTTTAAAACGTTCTTATTTTTTCGGGATAACAAGTTCGTATCTATTATACGGTTATTCGGATTCAAAATTTGGTTCGTCATAATCAAACTAAACATATTGAGATTCGATATATTTTTAAGGGATTGTGATTTTTAACAAAAACTTGAGATGTGTTTAATTTGTCTCAAGGATAACTCGGACTTTTTGATCGTTAACGCCGAGTATTTTACCTCATTTCGAGCTTGATTATGACATAATGTCTATTGAATGAGGTCTACGTTTGCATTTTGCACGTTTTAAAACTTAGGGGCGAAAAATCGGATTTTTGGATCAAATTTCGGATTTTCAAAAAGAAAAAGAACCACTGGCTGATTGAGCAAGGCCGACCGGTCGCCAAGCCGCCGACCGGTCGCCCATGCCTGGACCGGTCGCCCTGGATGATTTTTGGCTAAAATAGTTCTGTTTTGGACTCCATTTTGGCTTATTTTGTCCATTTTTCGTCCCCTTTCGCAAATTGCACACAAATTTCACTCCAAATTTGTTTTATTGCATACATTTTATATTTTGGGGATTATCTAGCTCGGTTATCATCATAATTGCTCGACTTTACCGATTGAATGGTAAGAATTTCACTATCTTTAGCTCAATTGGGTTGAACCTTGAGTTTGTGGCTTATATGTATTTTTCTTGATGTAATTCATATATGTTTGTGATGAGCTTATTGATTGTTGATGAATGATATTTGTTATATTGTATTTGGTGATGAAAAACTTGGCTTGATTTCATTTACAAGGGCTATATATAACTTTTTCTATTTTTGACGCCCCGCCAAGTGTTCGATGAAACGTTTCAATGAAAAATTCATCACCTACATGACTCTCTCGATTTCAAAAGTCTCATATATTTATAGAGATCATGTTTTTGCAAATCAAATGATTTTTCATAAGCTTCTACAAGTCGTATGATTCGACTCTTCTATTTGGTTTAAAAGCTTCAATGTTCAAATGGCTCGATACATCGGTTTACTTGCGCACTTTGATAAGAATATATGATGTATTTATCGTACTAACATTCTTTTTGATGATTCCAAAGGGGGAGAAACAGGTTATAAGCTCATTAGCTCATAAAAGCTAAGATAAGCTTAACGAAAAGAAGCATAAAGCCATAAGTTGTGGATCATATTTAGTCCACTTGGTGCATTATGGTTATGTATGAATCATGGTCCATTGGTTGTAGTATGGACTTATATATGTTTTTAATGATGTCTCTTTGTGGGGGAGCTTTTAAGCTCATTATTGAAAAGCTAATATTTTAGCTTATGTTTAAGTTGCTTCTATATAACTCTTGTTGTGCATGTTGATAGGGGAACATTTGCTATATGTGTTTGAATATCTCTACTCCCATCCTTGTGTTTTTATTGCATGGAATGTTGTCACTCAACGGATAGTTCTCTTTAACCGGTAAAATTGTTTTGTTTTCAAAATCGATCTCGTTAAAATTGTTTTGGTTTGTAATCATCAAAAAGGGGGAGATTGTTTGAAAAATGGTTTTATCATGATTTTGATGATTTTGTTTTACACCAAAACAATGGTTTTAAAGGTTGTCCAAATACTCCTAAATGATTTAAAATAGTTTTAATATTTTTAGGAGTATTTGTTCAAGTCTATTTTCGATTAATATTGGACATCACTTTCAAAGATTTTATGTCAATGGGTTTTCACATTGAAACTATATTTCTAATAGTGTCCTAAATACTCCCGATTAGTTTAAAATGTTTTTACGAATTTTTCGGAGTATTTCTTGAGGTTAATTTTCGATAAAAATTGGACAATATTTCTGTCTCTTGGTCGACCGGTCGCCCTATAGGGCAACCCGTACCTGAAGATGATTTTGAAACAGAAAATGAGACGGAAGAACAATCAGCAGTCGCCGGCAGGCGTCGGCCGATCGGTCCGGTCGATCCCGGTCGTGGGTCGACGGCACTGCAAGTGTGCAAAATCTCCTGTTCTATTTTTGGAGAGGTCGACCAGCTAGGGGTGATTTCGACCGGTCGAGCACACCCCTCGACCGTCGGCCGTGTAATTATTCAAGACAATTTCAAACGTCATTTTGTGCGCAACCCGTCGCCCTTTAGTTTGACAAAGAAAATATAACCGTTGTGCGTGAGACCATTCTTCCTTAAAATGTGGGATTGTTCTATAATCTGATTTTTGTATCCTTATGAGACAACCATATTTATTTTAATCTCTTTGTCTTATTTGTAGACAAAAGAAAACATGGAGGAGCCCATGAAGGAGCCTATGTTGGAGGAGCCTTTGGAGGAGCCTATGTTGGAATTCAAATTTGAAGGCTCTCCTATAAATAGATGAAAGCTTGAGGGATCAAATATAAGACTTGATACAAACAACAAGAGATATCACAAGCACATAATCTTCGTTATTCATTTCAACATTATTGTTGTAATAGCCTAAGTACTATCACTTTCACATCTTGAGGTCTAGGCTTTCATTCTTGATTACACTTGCACTTTTGAGTTGTAATATTTTTCAAAGTGTAATCTTGATTGTAATTCATCAACCAAACACAAGATATCCTTGTGAGTATTCTTGTGGTAAGAATACACTTGGGTGATCTAGGTGATAGGTGTTTCAAGAGTGTGGTGCTCTTGAGGTGTTGAAGAATTTGGTATTCTTCAAGATTGAAGATTGTGGTGATCTTCAAAGGTGCCGTTGAAGGAAGATTGTGGTAATCTTCAAAGGGAGATTGTGGTAATCTCCAAAGGTGGTGTTGGAGAGTTCGGTGCTCTTCAAGTCGGAAGATTGTGGTGATCTTCGCAAGGTGCCGTTGAGGATTGTGGTGATCTTCAAAAGAGATTGTGATAATCTTGAAGGTGTTGTTGAAGAAGAGTGTGGTGCTCTTCAAGGTGTTGTTGTAAGTTGGTGTTGTATTAATTTTTGGTAAATTAATAAAATCTTTTTCTTTTTGAAATCCATCCCGGATATTTGGGGTGGTAGAGGATTAGGCCCTAGGTGGGTTGAACCTCTTTAAATCGACGTGTGTTGTTTACATTCCGCACCTTCATTATTTTGTTTGAGCATTCGGTTCGAAAAAAGAGGGCGAAATCAAAAAGATGGAGATAATCTATTCACCCCCTCTAGATTATCGTAGCCGCTGACTTACAAGTGGTATCAAAGCCAAACTCTTTGGCAAGCTCGTTTCACATCGCGAGTAAAGAGAAACGATCGTCGGCTACGAACGAAACTCATCTATCCTGCACCTCCACCACCAAGCCACCACTATTTGATTCCAAAAATTTTATATTTTGGAAAGAAAGAATGGAATGCTACTTATAAGGTTGCGGGTTCGACATTTGGAACACCGTCATAAACGGAGAATCCATTCCAATGAAAGATACACCACACACCTCAAAAGGCTTCAAAAAGCTCAATGATGAAGAGAAGAAAATCATCTCTTTAAATGGTAAAGCTCTTAATATTTTACTTTGTTCACTTACCACTTTGGAATTTGATCATGTTGTAGGTATTCAATCGGCACATGAAGTATGGCAAAATTAGAAGCCATCTATGAAGTATATGCAAATGAAAGGAGCAACTCAAAAGCATCTACTTCACAAATGGATACAACATCAAATCCAACAACATGGGATAAGCCTTCTACAACCTCCCATGATGAACAAGTTGAACAATGCCTCATGGGCATCGAAGAAGAAAACGAGGTAAGTTCTAAACCCTCTACTTCTTATGACCATGAATTGAAAAATGAATATAGTGATTTACAAAATGATTATGATGAGCTACAAGATGAATTCCAAAACTTACTTGTTAAATACAAAAATTTGAAAAAGGAATTCATTGTTTTGAAAAATGATAAGGATAGTTTATTTACTTCCTATGAATCACTATCATGTGCTCACACCACCACTCTTGACAAGGTTAGAAACCTTGAGAAAGAAAATAGTACTCTTGTTGAGGATATAAATTGCTTGAAAAATGATTTATCTAAATCCAACTTGAGTACCGATAGAATAACCAATATTGTTGATTGTTGTGATAATTGAAACTAGAACTTGATCATAAGCCTAAGGGTGTCAATCACATGAAAAAGAATCACGTCTCTAAGACGTTGGTCATTATGCTCCTAGAATTATTACATGCTTTTATTGCGGTAAAAAGGGTCATACGGTAAATACTTGTCGGGCTAGAAATAGCTCTAATTATTGTTGGAGACCTAAAAGTCTCAAGACTAATCCCAAAGGACCCAAACACATGAGGGTACCACAAAACAATGTCATATTAGGTACCCGTGAAATAATGATCAAGAAAATTCATACCGCAAAGAAGACATCAAATGACCGTTTCATTTGATCAAAGAAGGAGAAACTATTCTCAACAAAGCCAATTTCAAGAAGAGGGTACAATCAAAAATGGGAAGAACACAATCCTTGAAATGGCAAAGACATCATCAACAAGATGATTTTCAAAGAAGAAGAGACTTTCAACAATGGGAAGGCAACAAACCTTGGAAATGGAGTAATCAAAGAAGTCATCATCAACAAAGTGACTTCTCAAAGGGAAGATATCATCAACAATGGGAACGGCACAACCCATGGAAATTGCGTAATTGGTAACCCGTATCTCCCTATTTAAATATGCATTTTATTTTGTTATTATGCATGCTTTTATTTGTGTCTTTATTACAAAATGAGTTTTCAAATATTTATTTTTAATTAAGGTCTTCAATATATATTTGTGCTTTTAAATTTTTTTTAAAAAAAAAGACCTTATATGATGTTTTTAAAACTCTTGTGCATTTTTGAAGACTATAGTATGTTATCATCTCTTATGGATTTTTATGGCATGAGCTTACTTGTGATATCTCTTAGCCTACACTTTTATCATTATGATTTGTGCTAGATTTGTTTTAAGAATTGTGTAGGATTTACATATTTTCACAAATGGCCATTTTCGTCATTTTTGTCAAGATCATCCTGGGAGTCATGAAGAGCATCGATTTCCTCCTCGAATCAAAGCAATTATGGTTTGAGGAATGCTCTTATCTCCTTGATTTTTACCTAGGGAAGTCTCAACCTCCCTTAGGCCTTCATTACCTCCCGAGTCTCGCAGCCTCGGCGGGGCCTGTACAATCCCTTCGACAGCGCGGCTGCCTTAGGGTCTTCTGCAGTGGCATCCACAGGAGTCTCAACTCCGTGGATTGCACTTTCATTGCCCAGAGCGTTAACTTCCGGGGCAGAACCATCCCGTGCCTCGACTGCATCAGCAGCGGCATCAACTTGCAAAGCTATTGGCACTTCAGCTGAGACAGATTTAACTATCTGAGCGTCGTCGGTGACAACTTGCTGTGTTTCTTTTTCTTGTTCCTTCTCCACTTCGCCTCCTAGATTCATGGTGGAGTCATCTGCAATATTCTCCGGCCTAGCTGCAATGGAGGGAGTTTCCCCCTCAGCTGGCACACCAGCTGAGTGACTTGTGATGGGGTCACTCTTCTCCAGACTCCCGAGCTGTGTCCTTTGAGTGTTCAGCCGTGGGGGCAGGTGGTAAGACACCTTCAGCAGGGGTTGGCTCGACTTGGGTCCCCAAGTTCCCAGTTTCATCGCCATTTCCGTTAGATCCATCCTCTAAGTGAGCTGGGAAAGTGGTTGCAGCAATAACAGTGGCAATCTGCTGTACCACTCCCAACGGATCAATCTGCAGCTGAGATTTGGAAGACTCTCCAGGTCCTTCCCTCAGCTGTTGCTCATGCATTATTCTGGATTCCCGCATGGCTTGCTGCATTTCTATCTCCTCCGTTGTAGCAGCGGGATCCAAGTCCTCATCACTTCCAGAAAGAACATCTATATGCGGATGAGTGTGATCACTGGTTCCAGTAAGAGGACAGATGCTGGCTTTCTCACGCGCCTCTGCTTCCTCAGCTGATCTTGCATGTTTGTTCTCCTTCCGAATTTGCAGCATATTAATACAATTATCCTCATCAAGAGCTTGCAACACTGTATCAACTTCGAGAAACTTGAAGAGTTCATCTTCCTCATCAATAAACTCTGGGTGTTCAAACTGCACCATAGAGAGACTCAACTTCCATTTCCTCCATTCTCGCAGACGATTTTGGATGTATGGATACAGTGGAGAGTACATCATGATATCATCATCATCATCCTCTCCCTGTTGCCCTTCCTTTTCAGGAATGGAGGGTAGCAAACTCTGCTGCTCTTTGTCCTCAACAGCGTCTGTCGCAGGTGGATACACCGTCCTGTCCACAGGAGATTCTGCTGTCTCAGTTACTTCTTGTTCCTCAGCTGTTCTGTCCACAACTGGGTCTTCGATGTGCCTCTACTGATCGGCCTCAGCAGACTTGGCGGTTCCATCAAGCACTTCTGGAGACTGCACTTCTTCAGTAGTCTCAGATATCTTTTCCAGCTGAGTGGCAGACTCATCTGTCTTCTCAAGCTCTGAACGCCTGGTGAGTCTTCTCCTTCTCTTGGTTTTCACCAGAGGAATGTCTGGTTCTACTTCCTCTGGTTCCTCAAAGGTAAAGGCCTTTGGAGTTGCCTTAGAGGCAAGTGCCTTTCTCGCCTTGGCGATCCTCTTCTTCTTCATTCCTAGAGAAGGTATTAAGGATTCTTTCTCCACCGCTGCCGCAGGACGGGAGACACGGCTGCAGGGGCAGTGTGACTCGGAATTCAGGGGCAGTGCATCTTTCTTCTTCTTTCTTTGCGCAGGGCAGTGTCTTCTTTCAATTTGTATGGGCAACTTTCTTCTTTGGAGGGGAGGCAACAATCGTTGTTTCCTGGGTCAACTGGTTCCCCTCATGGTGTCGCCCTCTTGGAGTAAGCTCTCTTCACGGGCTCGAGAGATTGATCCGAAACATCTTCTTGTTGACATGAAATGACTTTCCATGTCGGGCGGGAACACCCTTCACCTCCATCAAGTGGCCAATTACAAGGCCATACCCGGAGAGATCCACCAAAAGATCCATCCTCTTTGAAGGATTTGTTTGCAACATTCCGGCAGAGTCTGTTGTCCACAAACTCAGCCCAGTTGACCTTCTTCTCTTCCATGATCGCAGCCATGACGATCAACTTGGTTTTGGACAGCTGATTAAAGCTTCCAAATTTTATATCTACACATTTGGCTACGATATCCAACAGCTTATGATAATCTTCCTTCAGCAGCTTTTTGTCTGCTGTGTAGATAATCTTTGCAGCACACTTGGTTTGGCCACTTCTTTCCATGCAGCGACCAAATCAACGTCTGCTTCATATATCTCTGGCATGCCCTCCGACGGCAATAAACAGTGCTCCGCAAGGTCCTTTGCAGTGATTGTTATGTCCTTGCGGTGGACGGAGGACTTAATCCCTTCGTCCTGCACTTCGGCATTCACGTAGAACTGGGCAACCTCTTCTATGTACGTCATAGGATATTCCATCGTCAGAAAGGGTTTAAACCCAGATTTCTCGATCTTATCGGCTATCTTCTTTACCAGGGTTTCATCGGAACCCTGCTTCAACATTCTTTCAAAATCCATGGTCGATCCGGTGTGGATTTGCTTTGCGAGCTTAGCAAAATCGTGTGCTGGTGCCATTTTAGTGAATTTTACCGAACAAAACTTAACGAACTTGCTCTTAAAATTTGTAGGGTTTTGAGAGAAAAATGCTTTCTTTACTTTTGGAGAGATGAACAGTTTTGAGTAATGTGAGAGAAAAACTGAACAAAATGGTATATATGGGTTATGAAAGGATGTGCTTTCGGTTTTTGAAATTTGATCAACGGCTCAAATTTAGCACGCCTAGTAGCATTTAATTGCCCGCATTTAATGCGGCAACATTTATATCCAATCATAGTCTTTGTCGTGCAGCTTTTGACTGTACCTGTCATTATTATGCTGACATCATCCTTAAAAACGTTCCCACTTATTAAAAACGACTGCGTTTTTGTCACTTAGCTCATAAATGACTCAGCCCACTGCATAAATGACCCAACTCTTCTTCTCTCTCTATTCATGTAATGACTCATTTTGTCACTAACTCGACTGTTGAATTTCCGACGTCTGGTGATTCACTTGGCTGATTTATAAGATCTGCTCTGTTTTCATCTTTTCAAATTTCATCTATTCTCATTGAGTCTTCTGAGTGTCAACTCAGCTCAATTAACCCTAGCTCATGCTTAAGCTCTTCAAATCTTTATTCACATAATGGCTTTGTGAATATGTCAGTTAACTGTTTATCACTTGAGATGTATTCCAAGGTGATGTCTTTCTTTTCAATATGATCTCTTATAAAATGATATCTGACATCAATGTGCTTTGTTCTTGAATGCAACACAGGATTCTGAGTGATTGCAATAGCACTTGTGTTATCACACATAATTGGAATCTCTTTTTCTTCAACATCATAATCTCTCAACTGTTGTCTCATCCATAAGACTTGGGCACAATGGTTTTGCCGCATCTATGTATTCAAATTTGTGGATGTGGCTATTGAGTTTTGCTTCTTGCTAAACTAGGAAACCAATCTGTTTCCAAGCATTTGACATGTACACAAGTACTCTTCTGTCAACTCTACATCCAAAGATAGTCAGTCCGAGTAACCAATGAGCTTGAATCTTCCTTCCTTTAGATACCATAAGCCGACTTCCTGGCATCCCTTCAAGTATCTTAGGATTCTCTTAGCTGATCATATGGCTTTCTTTTGGTGCAGATTGAAATATTGCACATACACCTACCTTGCAAAGGTGATGTCCGCCCGCTTTTCGTTAAATAGAGCAGTTGATCCAATAAGTGCTCAGATCTTGTTTGATCCACGGGCTTGCCATCCGCATCCATATCCATCTTGATCGATGTATTCATTGGTATTTTCACGAGAAGACTTCTCTTCAATACCAAATTTCTTCATTAAATCTCCGGTATACTTTGTTTGACTTATGAAGGTTCCATCCTTCTTTGTTTGACTTGAAGTCCTAGAAAGAATGTCGCCTCTCTCTCCCATCATGCTCATTTCAAATTTGCCCCGCATGAGGTTTGAGAACTTATCACACTCTTTGTTTGTGGATCCAAAAATAATGTCATCCACATATATTTGCACAAGCAAAGTATACTCTCTCCATCTTGAATTCTGAAGAGTGTTCTGTCCACTTTGCCTTTGGTGAATCCATTATCTGTCAGAAATTGAGATAATGTATCATACCATGCTCTTGGTGCTTGTTTCAATCCTTATAAGGCTTTCTTGAGCTTGTACACCTTATCTCCAAGAGTCTTCTGCTCAAATCCTGGAGGTTGTTCAACATAGACTTCTTCTTCCATCAATCCATTTAAGAATGCACTTTTCGCATCCATTTGGTATACAATAAAGTTCTTGTGAGCAGCATAGGCAAGAAACATCATTATTGCTTCTAATCTTGCAACAGGAGCAAATGTTTCATCAAAATCTATTCCTTCTTCTTGGCAATACCCTTTGGCTACCAGTCTTGCTTTGTTTCTTACCACAAAACCTTCTTCATTCATCTTGTTTCTGAAAACCCATTTTGTGCCAATAACATTTTGATGGGTTGGTCTTTGCACCAATTCCCATACTTTGTTCCTTTCAAACCGATTGACTCTTCTTGCATGGCTTGAATCCAATGAGTATCATCCAATGCTTGGGACACATCTTTTGGCTCTATTTGGGAAATAAAACAAGTGAACATTGTTTCTTGTTGAGCTCTGGATCTGGTTCTTACACCATCTTTTACATCTCCAATGACTAGCTCTGGTGGATGGTCTCTCAGCCATCTCACATCAGGTTGGAGTAAGTCATTTGGGTTGATCGTCTTGCAATCGTGTTATCTTGAGCGACTCTGTCATCATCATTTAGTGCATAGATTCTCCCGGTGTCTTTGAGATTCACTATCTCATCTTCACCTTGATTAATTGCTCCGGACCTTCAACATAGGGACTCTTCTGCATAGTTGGTTGACTTAGCTTATCAGCTAACTCTTCAATGTATTCTCCATTTACATTAGGTTCATCAAAAACCACATGGATAGACTCTTCTGTGACCATAGTCCTTTTGTTCAACACTCTATAGGCTTTGCTTTCAGCTGAGTATCCCAAAAAGATACCTTCATCAGCTTTAGCATCAAAAGCCTTTAGATTATCCTTGCCATTGTTGTGGATGAAGCATTTACATCCAAATATTCTAAAATATGCAACATTTGGCTTTGTCCCTGTCCAAATCTCATAGGGAGTCTTTGTCAGTTGTCTATTTATCATGCATCTATTTTGAGTATAACATGCAGTATTGATGGCTTCAGCTCAAAATCTTTTGGCAATCCGGCTTCAACTAACATGGTTCTTGCAGCCTTCCTCGAGAGTTCTGCTTCTTCTTCTTTCTCGCTTACTCCATTTGTGGAGTCCTTTGCAGAGATAATTCATGAGCAATACCATTTTCAACACAACATCGAGTTATTATTCCATTGACAAACTCAGGTGCTCTATCAGATCTTATCTTTATAATGGTTTGACTCTTCTCATTTTGAACTCTTTTCATCAGCTGAGGTAACTTCTTCAAGGTTTCCTTCTTTTTACACATGAAGATTGTCCATGTATATCTAGAATAATCATCCACCACTACTAGAGTGTATTTCTTCCCACTTATGCTGGCTGGCTCAACTAGACCAAATAGATCCATATGCAACATATGCAATATCCTTGTTGAAGATGGAATTGACTTCTCTTTAAATGATGATTTGATCTGCCTTCCCATCTGGCATGCATCACAAACACTTTCCTTCTTGTACACTGAGTTTGGTAGTCCTTCTACAAGATTACTCCTTGCAAGCTTGTTGATTGTCTTGAAATTCAGATGACTCAGCTTCTTATGCCACAACCAACTTGATTTGGCTGTACTCTTTGCTAGCAGACAAGTGCTTGGTGTGGCAGTCGACCAATCTACCACATACATGTTCTTCTGTCTGGATCCTTGTAACACCACTTCATTTGATTCAATGTCTTTGATTTGGAATACTCCCATATTGAATCCAACATTATAGCCCTTGTCACAGAGTTGGCTAATGCTTAACAAGTTGAAGTTGAGGCCTTCAACATAAGCAACATCTGTGATTTCTAATCCATTTTTCTTGATGGATCCAGTGTCTCTTATTTCCCCTGGAGCTTCATTTCCTCCAAATATGACTTTTGCACCTCTAATCTCCTTGAATTTTGATAGATTTTTCTTGTTGTTCCCTGTCATGTGTGTCCTGAATGTACCCACTATCCATGTACCAGGTTCCTTGGCACTCACATTCCTTGAACCCGCAATCAAGGAAATTAGTTTTTAGGTACCCATACTTGCCACGGGTCCTGAGGGGTTAGTGCTGTAAGATGATCCAACCAACTTATAGCCAAATGATCTGACTCTAAGAGGTTGCCATCTATCTGTGCCATAATCATAATTCACTTTGGCAAATTGCTTGGGAGCTTTAGGTTCATACAACTGTCTCTTTTGTCTGTATGCTTGTGTGTGTGTTTTAGCAATTGCCTTCTTTAGGTAGTTGTGATATTTCTGAGTATAGTGCTTGGGCGCATATGTGTGCTGATGATAGCTCTTTTGCCTTTGGAATGACCTTTGTTGAGTTCTAGGCCTTTGCCATTTTGGCATGTATTCCATAGGTTTTTGCTGATATTTCACATTATTCCAATCAGCTTGACTTGGGTAGTTTCTACCATTCCCATCATTTGTGTTCCTTTGATAGAACTTCTGGGGATTTTGGTAGCTCTGTTTCTTCTTCACAGAGTACTTCCTGTTTGGAGTTCTTTGAGGAACTCTGTTGGATTTCTTCTCGTTGTCCTCTCAAAGATACTCAATCGGGTTGTTTTCCTTTTCCTTTATATCCAAGGCCGCTTTGTTTGTGATTGTGCTTTGGAGTGAATTTGGGTGCAACATTTGGTGTCTTGGGTTTTGAGATGCTTCATTACTTGAAGATCCTTTTTCCAAGATTACTCGGGAGTTGACTATGCACAAAGGAATTGAATCCTATGCCTGTCTTGTCTCCACATTTTTTTGGCTCATAATAAGGTCATCCAATGATTTAGATGCTTTTGTGAATGAAACAATCACATTTTTGAGATTATTTTTCTCTTTTCTATAGCAAACTATTTCGCTTTATTAGTTTAACATTCTCGGCCTTGACTCTTTGTTCTCATCGGCTATGTGACTTAGAGTACTCGGCTCCTTAGTCACTTGTGAGTTTTGGCTTTTGAATTTGTCTGTTTTCCTCATTTAATAGTGTGTGTGAGGATTTAATGTGCTCAAAGTCTTTCATCATTTTTTCTAATGAATCATAAAGATCGGTGGGTGATGAAGTGTGTGTGTCACAATCACTATCACTAGAACCGAGTGAGAT
Organism: Rehmannia glutinosa; assembly: GCA_016081115.2. NCBI lineage: Eukaryota > Viridiplantae > Streptophyta > Magnoliopsida > Lamiales > Orobanchaceae > Rehmannia > Rehmannia glutinosa. The sequence continues at coordinate 134,531 of JABTTQ020002305.1, forward strand.
GAGTTAGAATGTACCTCATCTTCTTGGTCGGGGTTGATCTTGTTCTTTAGCCATTAGACATATCATAGCTTCTTCTTCGAATCACTTGAGTAGTTAGCTTCACTACTTTTCGAGTCCTTTGTATCTTTTGACTTGGTTGTTTCAAATAGATCTCAGCCCAACATTGCCCTTTTCTTTTCTTGTCTTCTTTCTTTTTCATTCTGTATTTATCGATGCAGGATATGGACCGATCAATAGCAAAGTGTCCTGGTTGTCGCAATTCCAACACAGGTTTTCAACTTTTTGGTCGGCTCTCATTTCTTGGGTTGTCGGTCTTTGATATTCGACCTTTTGATACTCAACTCTTTTTCGTGGCCTATCTTCCCTTGACTTGGAGGGAGTTGAATGTCTTCTGGAGGATTCACCTTTATTTCTTTTGTAGTTCTTGTTGAAGAACTTGTTGAATCTTTTAACCATCAGTGCAATCTCCTCCTGGTCAATGATTTCTTTAGTTTCAGCTCTCTTCCCTTCCTTGACTATGAGTGCAAAATTGTTTTGGGTACAATGTCTCCTCTTGATCTTTTCTTCTCGGTTCGAATTCATAAGCTTTGAGGTCTGAGAATAGTTCATGATTGGATGTTTTTGATAGGTCCATTGAGTGCCTTAGAGCCATATTTTTCATTTCCCACTCAGCTGGGAGGCTCCTTAGTATCTTCATACACATTTCCTTTTGTGTATATTCCTTTCCAAGTCTTGAGAGCTCATTTGTAATTTCAATGAATCTAGCATCCGGTGATCCATTGTCTCACCTGCAAAGCATTTTAAAGTTTTCAAATTTTTGAACAACAACAGATAATTTGTTTTCCTTAATTTGCTCGGATCCTTCACAAATTAAGGTTAGTTTATCCCAGATTTCTTTGGTTTGTCTTGCAAGATTTGACTTTGTCCAAAGTCTTGTACAGTATATCCTTGGCCACATTGTCTAGGTTGTATCTTTTTTTGTCATCATTTGTCCATTCAGCTCTTGGTTTTTCATCCATAGCCTGGTCAGAGCAAAGAGCCTCCTCTTCTCCTTCAGTGCAGCAGACTCTCCTTGCAGTACTGTGTTCACCTTCATTATTTACAGATGGCCCATCCTCTATCACTATCCACATCTCATCATGTAAAGCTGATAGATGAGCTCGCATACATATTTTCCAGTCATCAAATTCTTCAATGGTGAACATAGGAATGCGTGTCAAATTTGCTTCCATGATAATAACTTTGCGTTGTTTTAAGAATGGCTTTAGAAAGAACAAACGTTAAAAACTTCTTTGAAAAATTGAAGATCTAGTTCAAGAACTTGAGTGTGGAAGGCTCAATGAACCAACCACTCTGATACCACTTGTAGGTCCCAAGGGGTGTGAGTAAGGTTTAGAAGGGGGTTGAATAAACCTTACCAACTTTTTCGATTTTAGTCCTTTTAAAATAATACGAGTTAAATACATAGCTAAGTCCTTGAGGAGCTAAGTTAATTAACCAAACAGAGTTAGCCACTCAGCGCACTCGATTGAGTGTTGATAGAATAACTCATTTGCTTAGTCTAAACCTTAACTTGGCCGTGATGAAATTTTCAGCGGAAGACTTAACACCCTTGAATTTGGTTTAAGTTTGTTTTAATACTTGGTTTTAACACTTTGTTAATTATCAGTTGGATAACAAATTGTCACAGATATAAAATGATATGCGAGAAATTAAATCTTTGAAATGTAAATGACACAAGAATTTTTATAGAGGTTCAAGATGTGGTAATTCTTCTAATCCTCTCTTCTCCAACTCCCCGGAGGAATCCACTAAGTATTGATCAGAGTACAAAGTGGTTATCACCCGTATACAAGTCGTGATCACATAGCCGACTTGATCCTTTGGGACTCGGCCGGAGATGCCTTGGTCACACAATCGGCTTCTCGTCCGACTAGAACCTTTCTTCACGGGCGGTGCGCTTTGATACTTGACTCACTTGCTCAAGCTTCTTGGATTTGATCACGAAGCCCTCCAATAACTTGAGACCGGTTCGACCTTGAACCTTTCTACAATTCTCCTTGGAATGTAGTCCCCTTTTGATTCTTCAAAAGTTTCCTCTTCAATAGTTTGAAGTTGTCTTTCCTTCACATAGGCCTGGGGATTTGCTTGAATAACTTGAGAATATTTTGCAGGTTACAGTTCGAATATTGCTTTCTTGCTCGTAGTTCTGGTAATCAAGGTAACCTTTTCTCAAGGTGATTCCTCAGCCTTTTATAGTGAGCTTTCAAAAATCTGCCCGTTGAAGAGATAGGTTGATTTTCAAAAGTCACTCGTGTTCGTTGGCTTGTCTTGTTGCAATCCTTGATATTGACATTTCCTCGTATTAAATGAGCATTCAGCTTTTCAGAGTCTGACGCGAGGTGCAGTGCTTCCCATTGGTTTATTCCTTTTGCACGTTTCTGGGACAGAGCACTTTTAGATATGGCAGCATGGAAGTATTACTTGTTTAGGTAATATTCTTGACTTCTGTGAAATGGATTCTTTTTCAGTTGTCTTGACTTGATCAGGTTTCTCTAACTTCCCAGGTGACTTCGAGTGAGCTTCCAGTCAATGGATGTCTCATCTGTCACTTCAACTTGAGACTTGGCTTCTTGAGTTGACTTGACTGACACTTCACACAGCTGTATCCCAGCTGATACTTCTTTAGTCGAGTTCTTGTCTTCTCCTCCTTGCCACACTCAGCTGCTTCACAGCGGAGTATCCATCTCAGTCTTCAGTTGACTTCTTGTATATCCAGGCATAGCTAACTTGACTCAGCTTGTACAGCCCTATCTATTACAATGCAAATTACAAAGAAAATGGGGTGCCAACTTTCTAGTCTAAGTTTTACATGGCATTCATCAAAATCTAATAAATAAATTTCCCAACAAATTGTGCATTTCTTGGCCATGTTGGTTCATCGGCTTCATCACCTCATAATAAATGTGTGGCATGTGTTCATTCTTTGATGAAGCCATCTCAACATATTGATAAAGTGATTAATAGAATCAGCAAAGAGGGAGTTGAGAAAAATCGGTTGCGGTTAAAGACACGATCAAGAGTGTTCGTACCTAACATTACACGGTTGTGCTTTTAGAGGTCACAATGAATCTGAAAATTCATTGAACCGTGGAAATGTAATTGAACTGATTCATTGGGCTGAAGAGATGAATGAAAATATAAAAGATGTTGTATTAACCAATGCACCTAAGAATGTTAAATACACTTCTCCAGAAATACAAAAAGAGATTTTGGCAATCATGGCCAACAAAGTCCGTCAGATGATTCGAGAGGAAATTGGAGATGCTTGTTTCTCTCTTCTTGTCGATGAAGCACAAGATGAATCAAATCGAGAGCAAATGGCCATTATCTTGAGATTCGTAAACTCTCTAGGAATCTTAACTGAGCGATTCTTTGCAATTAGGGGTGTATCTAATACTTGTTCAGAAACTCTTAAAGGTGTGATTTCAGAAGTTCTTTCTCAATACAATCTTCAAGTTCATAAATTGAGAGGTCAAGGGTATGATGGTGCTAGTGACATGCGCGGCCAATGGGGAGGACTACAAACGTTGTTTCTTAGAGATTGTCCATATGCATACTATGTCTATTATTTTGCTCATAGGTTGCAATTGACGTTGGTTGCTACAGCAAAACAGTGTGATCCGATTTGGGACTTTTCGATATTGGATAATGTCATTAACATTGCCAAATCTTCTCCAAAGCACCATACAGAGTTGCAAGTTACTCATAGAACAAATATTGAGAATATGTTGGCAAGTGGAGAGCGTGAATCTGGACGAGGTGCTAATCAGATGACATCTTTTCAACGTTCGGGTTCTACTCGTTGGAGTTCTCATTATGAATCCGTTCAGAGTATGATAGATATGTATGCTGCAACTTCTAAGGTGCTTGAGGATCTCATATCAAATACTTCCAATGCCAAAGCTCGAGCAGAAATTCGTGGTGCTTACACTAATATCGAAATATTTGGTTTTGTGTTTGGCTTGCACTTAATGAGGGCAATAATGCGGATAACCGATTTTTTTTGTCAAGCATTTCAAAAGGAATCTATTGACATTTTGGCTGCACTTGGATATGTTTCTACTGGAAAACACTTCTTCAAGAGTTACGAGAACAAGGATGGGATAAACTAATTCAGGAAGTAAAAGATTTTTGCACAAAGCATAAAATCCATATACCTGACCTAAACAACAACCTTGGTCGTGGTAAGAGGCAAATAACCCTTAAGCTTCATTACCATTTTGAAGTTTTTAATGAGTGCATAGATTTTCAACTGGCAGAGTTGAACTCGAGGTTTAATGAGAAATCTGTTAGATTGCTCGAGCTTAGTATGGCGTTGGATCCAAAAAATTCTTTCGAAACATTTAATGTTGATTATATCTATAAGCTTGCTGTGGAGTTTTATCATGATGATTTTGATCAACAAGAAAGACATACTTTGACGAGTGAATATCAATATTATAAAGTTCACGTGGTTCTAAATCCTGAATTTCAAGTGCGTACCCTTGCAAAATTGTGTGGAAAACTGGTGGAAACAAGAACGTTAGACGACTACAAAATGATAACTAGATTGATTCGCCTTGTGTTAACTTTACCTGTTTCTACGGCTACAACTGAGAGGTCGTTTTCAGCAATGAAGTATGTGAAGACTGCAATTCGTAACAAAATGGATGATGAGTTTCTTGGTGATAGTTTGACAATTTATATTGAAAGAGAGCTTGTTAGAAAAATAGATATAGATTATCTTATTGATGAATTTACTAAAGTAAAAAATCGTAGGGTTTAACTTACTTTTTAGCTTTGTACTAGATTTTGGACTGTTGAACATTTTTATCGTAATGTGTTTAATATTGTGTTCTATTTTTCTTCTTGTTAATATAATTATATAAAGGGTTTCTGAATTTTTGGTCGGGCTAGGGATAGTCTAGTATCCTGGCTACGCCCCTGGTCATATTGGACCTTTGGTGAGACGCTGGGCATGGGCCTGAATTCCACCATCTCTAATAAAATTTCTTCACGAGGCTTCCGTTAAAACATATGTGGCCTCCCTTACATGCAACGAGGCGTGGAGTTTTTTCGTAATTAGGCTAAACCTCATGGGTAGCTTTTGTAAATATCCCTATCAGCTGGTTACTGAACCAAATCACAACCAACAAATAGCATCACTTGGCACAAATACTTCATTTAAGTTGAAGCCTGAGCTAAAAACCTAACTAGTAAAGTAGTAGCATAGCCACACACACAAAAACAAGAACTACCTAATATCAGCCAAAAGAAAAACTAAAGAAAAGAAAGAAGAAAAACAAGAGCTGCATTACAACTATACATTTGTATTATGTTTTGATAGAGCAAAAGTTCATGACCACTATTGATTTTTCTTTACTGAGATTCTCATCCTTTTCGTTTCTTTCTCTTTTTTTTTTTCTGTTTTAGTTTTCACAAAACCAAAAATACATAACTAATGTCGGCTGGAGTTACAAAGCCAACAACATAGTTACTCATACAGTGGTTAGCCATATATTCTACATTTCTACTCCTGAGTTGTAGCTAGCTGCCAGATTTTAACTGCGAAGATTTCTGGCCCATATTACCAATTTTACCAGCATTACCTGGACTTTTAGGAGTCCAGTCTTCATTTTCTTTTATTATAAGAAGTTGCTTTAAGTGCGCTTCCGTCATAGACTTCTTGTTGGGTGAAGTAGATGAGCTTGGTAACTGCTTTTTCACGTCTTGAGATCCTCCGAATTTCGAAGAATTGAGAATTTTGATATTTGCAGTTACAGAGGGATTAGGAAGTGGCAGTTTTGGTATAGGATTGAGAGATGATGTCAAGAAAGATAGAATATCAGGCTTTGCCTTGATGTCCGTCCATTTGTTGTCAATCCAATCTTTTGAAACTCTAATGTCTTTCCTCTCCACAGTCAACAAATTGTTCTCACCTGCCATTAAATGATAACATGATCAAATGCTCAGTAGCGAGGCATGAATGATCGACCTAAACGCAAGTATGGAACACAAAAACACATCTTATGATACATATATCACTGAGCCGACAGGGTTCTATCTAATTTTTTAAAAGCTAAGACCGGTGAGCAAACCGGTTTCACTGGTCAACCAGTTGGACAGGTTCAACTGCCGGTCCAACCGGTCTAATGAATATTAATTACATTTTTTCATTATATTGTATAAAATAATAATGTATTACATTAATTATTATTTGATATATTTTGAAAATAAAAAATATTAAAATTACCAACTAAAGGAATTTTCTAATATAGCTCAGAAACCACATATTACATGAATATAATAAAATACCATATTTAAAATATCAAATTTCTACATTAAAAAAAAAGGTTTTGACATGTTCAACTAGTTTATTTCAGGTTCTGGCTGGTTTTTGTCAACCGCAAAAATGGTTTTTAGGAGGTGATCAGACCGGTCCAGCCACCAGTTCTTGGTTTAACCTGGCAGTCCGGTCCGGCTTTTAAAGCATTGGTTCTAACAGCTAAAGAATCCACACATTAAATCAATGACTTATATCTTTAAACATTTAGGACACTCATTCTTGCCATGGTTGAAAAAGTTTCGGATTGTTAGCTACGTTCAGTTAATAAGAACTAATGTGAGAAAGGAGAATTGGAATTTGCTTATGCATTTACATACCAGGGAAGTAAACCTGAAGGTTATTCTTCACAGATGTGTCACATCCAATAACAACACCTTCCCACCAGCCATCGCACCACCATGCATCAACAGGTGCTCCCACCTCAAATCTAAAGTCGGAGGAATTCCAATGAGGCCATGGCCTGACAGTAAGGCGGCCAGCACATCTCACGCCCAATTTATCTGGAGCTGCTACTTTGGCTGCAGGCACCCATTCCTATAAAATCACACAAATTAATTGAGAGTTGCGTACAATTTAGCACATGGTGGCAAGTTCATGTATGTAAGTGGCATTCTGCATTTAGGGTTCATGACATATCTTTTAGTTAGACTACTTGAAATATAGAAAAAACAATACCATGTAATTTTATATACCTCCAGTTTCCCAGGTCCATCAACGTCATCGACATCGTAGTATTGAACCCTCAGAAGTTTTTGTGATGAGCGTAAAATCTTGCATCTGAACCAGCAGCCTCGCATTCCGCTGTCCTGAGAAAGAAGCTCAATATTTTCATTGTCGACAAGCTTATTGTCAACAAGTTCCCTGTTTGCCAGCTTAATTTTCAATCTCCGACGAGCTGATTCACATTTCGCTACTTGATTGTCCTTGACAGAAGTTTTCAGACCAGCTGCAGTTGAGACTTGGGATCTCAGAGAAGAGAGAATAGGTTGTGTGGAGTAGCCACGTAATTTACTTAAACCGAAGGAGTTAACTCTGTTGTTTTTGAATTCTCTATGGCACATAAAACATTTAAATGACAAACTTTGTGGAAGAAAGTCGCCACATTTGTCGAAATGACTAGGAGACAGAACCGTGGCTAGACCATCTATGTGTTTTGTGCTTATCTCCTTCTCACTTGATGTGATGAAAACTTCTCTAGACTTGGGATATAGCTTCGAAATTAGACCTTCAATGTCCTCACGGAAGAGAAACGGACGAACTTTAACCATTTTTTCGCCCTGCTGATCCTCGTACAAATCTTCCACATATCCGAGGGAGCCTTTTTCTTCTTCATTCAAGATCCACACAAATGAATATACCTGAAGGTCATACAAGGATTTGTGACAACAGTTATAAAGGTAAGGGATAAACAAAAATACCCCTAAGGTTTGGGCTAATTACAAAAAAGAAAAAAAATCAGCGATGTTTCACAATTACAAAAAGAAAACCTCTGGTTTGATTCCGTCTTAAATTTAAGGGGTAACTGTAATATTTTTAAAAATGTCAGGTGGATTTTTGAAATATATTTTGCGTATGAAAGGGAAATGTAAGACGAAATCAAACCTCAAGGGAGCTTTTGCGATTTTAAAAAACATCTGTTTTTTTGTAATTAGCCTAACCTCAGTTTTTTTTTTTTTTTTTAATTATCCATAAAGGTAATCTACAAAGTGCAAGATTGCCAGCACTTTGAGACTCACAGGTATGTTAATTCCATTCTTGGAAAAAGCTGGATAATGCTTCAGCTGCTTGCTACATATCCAATCATCACCTGACCACACAATCTCTGAATTTTGTGCTACCAATTGTGTGGACCCTTGGATCTGAAATCAAAATCATCTGTGAGTAATCCAATGCTAAGACCTCTACTTTGGCAAATTTATCAGAAAACAAAAGGACCAGGATAAATAATGAGAACCACCTCTTCATCCAGGGGGCTACCACGCTTGGAGAAACGAGTCATCAAGGACATGAGATGTTTCAGATGTGGAGTCGTGTCAATTTTCTGCTGATCTGCCAGAAAATTAACAGAAAGAAAAAGTTAAATCTTTTTGTAGAGAAGATACAAATGCTCCTATTTGGATTACTATCAGCATAACCATCAAAGGAAAAATACATCAAATCCTTTTGCATGAGTGTCAAAAATAGTGAAACTATTTATTACAATGAGACTGAGGATTTCAAAAGCTCAACAATCACACTCTCAGAGAATTACCAATTCACTTATATGTTGAAATGATACAAGGAAAAACAGAGTCGGTAAACCACAACACTAAACATATCATTCCCCAGTGAAGGGAAATTCAGTCAAAAATAGGCTGAATCAGAAGGAGATCAAAAAAAAGTTTTACTTAAATGATTTGACAAGAAATTATTCTATTAAAATAGCTCTGATGTAAAACTCTCAATGCATCTGCGTCGTTACCTTGAACTCGATAAATAGAATGACCCATGGATTCAAAAGCTCAAGAAGAGAAGTTGTTTGCAGAGAATAGAGAAAGAAGAATATTTAAAGAGAAGGCACCTCATTTCATCGCTACGAAACATTAATTAGCCTATCTCAACCTGACGTGGAGACATACACGTGCAAGAAGTTCATATGTTTCAAGATAAGCTCCTTTTAAAGTTTTAAATTTTTCCCAACAACTTACAGATTCTCGTAATAAATTTCATAAACAAACACCGATTCGATTCCTATCTGGTCATTAATAGCCTAAGCCTCATCCAAACCAAGGTCAATGAAGTCACCATATTGGGGATAAGCCACTGCAAATACAAGTCTGTAAGAGATTTACACAATCCAATTGCCAACGCAAATGAAAGAAATGAAAGTAAAATTTGCAATATCTAGAGTAATCATCCTATGCATGTCTTTGTATGAGTTGTTGTGACACATTTATTTCTTTTTCCTTAGGCACATCTTATAATTACCAGAGATATTTCCTGCAATAGCTTTGTTATAACATTATCTCGCATAGAGGGTTTTGCATCAGCGTCAGTTATTCTGCTTCAAGTAACCTCATGGCCATATCTTCATATTATATCATTCTCTTTAGGGAGTTGGTATATTTATAGACTTCAGTGGACATGGTTATGATTACATTTCACATTTACCTTTATGGCCAACTTATGTTTACCACGCTAGAAGTATATAGTAATGATATAAATTTCACTTGTCTAGGTGTGTGCATCAACACCAGTTAAGGTCCTATTGGCCACATATATAAACGCTGTTTTAACTATGATGATCACTTGGTTAATATTTGTTGAGTACAAAGGATAGAGATTCCTCCCCTTCCTCCAACCCAATTCGAGAGCTTAAAAATATTTGTGCAATGGGGAAAAGAAATAGTGATCTCTGGTGTCTAGTCTTCCTATAAACAGATGTCACAAAACTTATAGGTTTATCACGCAAAGACGGATGGGCAATCTTTATATCTACTCTAACAAGGATATTCAACAGACAGTAAGCTAGAACACGTATATACAAATTTATGAGTAGTCATTGCCAACCATCAAACCATGTCCTCCAAAATTTACTTCAATAGAAAACACAACATTATGATGGATATTGACTTAGAAAAGGAAAAAGGAAATTGCATTAGAAGTGAAAAAGACAACAAGAAACACCACCACAGCGACTTCAACAAAAGAATAACCTATAGTATCTCCCAAGAGGACAGATTTGATTATGCTGCTAAGGACAGTACATGCCTAGAAATTGTGCTGACTGGTGTATTTTATTGGTGAAATGGTGAAAAAATATATCACAAGGAGAAAAATACCAGTTGTACACATGATTTGGTACTTAATTCACATAATCTAGTGGATATTCGGCCAACTATCTTGATCTCGTACATATAACTGAGAACAACAACTTTAAGGCATGCAACTTGATTCCATTTCTTGCCGTAAAGTCGACACAAGACGTTTGTCAATGTATATGGGATTCATGAATGATAACTTACATAGACACATTAACTCCTCAAAGATTGATTGGAGATAATTTATAGTTGTAATTTCCATCAGGTCAAGTTAAAAACTAATTTTTCACAAGGCTTGAATGTTATTTGAATACGTTAAAGTTTAGTTCTTTTCATAAGTGCTTATGAAAAGTCTCTACACCATTTTGCAAGCAAAACTAAACTTGAGAAGACTCGTCATAATTATCTACCACAATCATAGTGTTCGGTAGTTCTTGATGTTGATGTGAGTTTCAAATATCTGCTTACTGTTTTTTGGTTAAAGCTAAATTTGAGAAGACTCTTTAATCTTCTCCACATTTGTAGTCTTAATAGAAAAAGAGTTAAACATCTTCATTAGTTCTTGATCAGGTTAACCTAAAAAGAGCAATAGTTGATAGGCACTGTATGGGGTAATTGATATTTAGAATATAAAATGATTCTCATTTATGTAAGTAAGGAGATGAATAAAAAGTTAAAGGGGGGAGAAAACAAAGACCAATGACAATGTAAATCTAGATCGAGGCCAATAGAAGACCAGCAATAATTTAATTGAACAAGGATAATAGAGTTAATTGAATTTAGTGCTTTCTGTATGTGCTAATAGGAAAGAGAGTTATGAAATTCATATGCCCGACTAATTTACCAAAAATAAAGTGAACTGTTTCTTGCTACTCATTTCATTTATTGCTTACATTCAGTTTGTGGATAATATGCATACTAATTTAAATAATCAAGTTCTTGGCTAAATAATTAAAAATGCTACTACCAAAAAGATGCTTAATGACATGGAGGATATCATTAACCAATATTTGATTCAGTTACATAAATATTTAGATGTCTAAACAAGGAGAAGACAATGATTCATGAACTAGCAAAGAAAACAACATTGAGCAAATCAAGCATGATCAGTTAGAGCCTACACACAAAAATAGTAAATGTGATCACATTTTATAGTACATAACCATAAATACAGCTATATTCAGGGGTGTAGCTAGGGGGGTGCCACCCCGGCCCCCGGCACACCCCAAATTTTTTTTTTGTCCCGTTTTTTATGTGAAAAAAAAATAAAAAAAAATTTATATGTGTTTTTTTAAGGGAAAAAAATAATTGAGCTAGGGGGAAATGGGGGAAAAAAAATTTGGGCTAGGGGTAACCAGTCGAGCTGGCTACGCCCCTGGCTATATTTAACAACAATGAAATCTAATCCAAAATCAAGAGAACTAGAACTGTTGCAGCTTTTGAGTATCTGACAAGTTGCGGAAGTTTTACAGGCATCCCAATAGAGAAAAACACTGCATTCTTCCCTTTTCTTTTCCTGTGAAAGAATTAGAGAGTGAAGGATAGTAATAAGCTCAAGGATTTACTATATAGCCATCACTCAGAATTGTATTTAAGCTCTGCGTATAAGATAAGTTGTTTACAATCAACTATCACTCGTACCGACCGTAACATTCATTGAGCCATTTACTTGGAAGAGATAACCCATTAAACTAGTCTAAAGCTGAGGCTATTTCTTGGCCCGAGTATTCAAGAGAGATGAAAATATAGTGATTTGACCATCAATGGCAAACAAAATAAATCCCATAGGCATTATCATGACAAAGAAAGATAAAAAAGCTTCTGAATTATCTTAAGTGCATGCACATTCCCTGCAGAGTAGTCACTTGAGAGCTGATTACCCAAGTAACGCTTTCTTTGAAATTATTATCTTAACATCGTGCAATTTAATCCAATATCTACCAGAATAGCTGAATTAGATACACATTTGCCCCTGAAAATGAATAACCATTAAAATTTCACAGGAGCAATACATACTTGAATTAGCAAAGATTGGGCCGCCTCCTGAGGTTATTGATGAGAGACACTCTACAACATCTTTTCTCGATTTCCATCTTGTGCCAGCATGGACTGTGCTTGTTGACCCAAAGACACGTAAGAAGTCCTCTGTCACCGAATAGATGATGTGCCTTCGACTCCTCTCTATCCCCACCACGGCGAGGAGTTGATTCCCAGTGGAGTCCACTAAGAGATAGTGAACAATGCGGTTGTCCTTTTCCTGAGAAATCACACGCTCTTCCCATGCCCTCAGCACCTGATTATCAGACATCCTGATCGAGCAGAACGTAGTGGAAGTGTTAACAAAACATGCCTTTCACCATTGATCCCTTTCATGAAATTAGCAATAATTCAAATTATGATCTTCGAGATATGTAGCAAAGCATCCTAATCAAGCAGAGAATCATAAATGAGTATATTGTAAACAGAACATGCATTTCACCAGTGACCCCTTTCATTCAATAAGTAATTAAAATTATAATCTCCAAAAATATAGTGCAAAACATCCTAATCAAGCAATACATAATGAAGGCAAGTGTTGTAAACAAAACATGCATTCACCAGTAAATCCTTTCATCAGATAAGCAATTTGAATTATGATTTTCCACCAATTTAGCAAAAGATAATGATCAAGCAGATTATAATATATTTAGAAGGGAGGGAGTGTTTGCACACACTTGTGCTTTTGGAGGAAGTGATTTATGGCCGCAGAAACGGCGAGCAGTTGAGAATTGCAAGTTGGTAGTATTTGCAAATTAAAGCTTAAAATTGATTAGTTTAAAAGAGAGTGTTTGGTGGATAAGTTGTAAAAGTGATTTATTTGTGTGTACACGCCACACGAAGAGCATAATCGGAAATCTAAAGCACCACTCATCCTGTTTTTAGATTTTGATTTTAAATGAAGCAGAATCAGAAGCAAAAACTAGTATTTGCAAACACAAAAAAGTTACTGTTTTTCAAGCTAAAAACTCATGATAGCTTTTTTTTTTATAGTGTTTATAAACAAAACATGCATTTCGTCAACGATCCCTTTGCATGAAATAAGCAATGGAGGTATGAACCACCCGAATAATAGCAAACCCTGTACAATGAAATTGTTGAAAAGCAAAATCCTAGAAATCGTAAGAAACTCTTTTTTCTGCTACACAGAGAAATAAAATCAACAGCCCAAAAAACGAAAAAGGATTAAAAAAATATATAAAACATTGAAGCTAGAGCGGCTAAGAAAGATTACAAAAAGAGGGACAAGGATAAAAAAACAGAAATACCACCTTCAGATTCTTGAACTTAAAAAAAGATCGTGTCTTTCCACGAAATCAAGATGGGTTTCGCTAGTTTTATCCAAGTTCAACACAGCCCACATGCAATGGTTGAGTAAACAAGCATTCACAACCAGGAAACCACTGATCAAACAAACAAACAGACTCCGACGAACCTTCTAGTCTACGACGCAAGAACAACAAGAACGGCGCAGCAAAGAGAACCCAAAAAAGAGTGCGGATAAACACACGGGAGTAATTCTAAACTGACCTTAAAAAAAAATAAAGCAGGTGGGATTGAGTTCAGAGAAAGAGAGACAAAAGGTGAGTAGGATGTTTGGTGGCAGCTTTTGGCGGTTAAGGGTTAAATGGCCGTAGAGAATGAGTAACGGAAGAGAGTGCATAAATATGAGAGAGAAGGTGTTGTTGGCGGGCAATGGCGGAGGCCAGGTGCCATGACTAGTTTTCTGTAACTCTGTTTTGTGGGTTTATTTTAGAATTTTCATTTTCATTTTCCCTCTTTCTTGGGCTGCTGTAGTGCTGTTGTTTCTTCTTCTCCTCCTTTTTTTTTTCTTTCTTTTTTTCTTTCCCTTTTTCGGTCTATGTATTATTGACGTGCCCTTTAGTTTACACGCTCTTTGTTTTACAAAAATATTGGATGTAATTGATATATCCAATTATTAAAAGTTATTCAGTATAATATATATTCAAATAATAAAATTGCTAATTGAAGTGGAGGAGACTGAAATTAATTTTACGATCCTGTGTAATTAAAAGATAATTTAGGGTGTTTTAAAAAAAACGATAATTTAGGGTATAGAATTGCCCCAATAAATGTGGGATAGATTGAATCCTGTCTCATTTTCTCATGTTTCCCCAAAAATGCTAGATTGCCTAATTATGATATCTTTCAATTAATGATTCCCATGACTTGACTGTAGAGGTGAAAATCGAATCAAGCTACTCGATACTTGCGTCGAAATCGATTTTTAAAAGTTTGTTTGAGTTTGATTCGTTAACAAAACTAGGGGTAACAATGAACGAGGACGAGTTAGGTATCTAAAGAGCCAGACCCGCCCCGTAAATAAAATTAAATACAAAAAAAACTAAAATATATATATATATAATTTAAAATATATTTATAAAATATTTTTTACAAAAGTTGTTATTATTACTAGTTTTAATATTAATAGATAAAGATTATATTATAATATATTTTATATATGCAAAATATATATTAAATATATTTAAAAAAATAAATTTGGCATGCGGGGTGGGAGGTACCGCGGGCGGAAGTGATAACTGCCGCCCGCCCCGCCCGCCCCCCACCGTGGGTCACAGGGTGGGACGACCCAAATGGGTCGGGCCTGGGTGGGTGCCCGCGAGTCGGGGCAAAATTGTCATCCTTAAATAAAACGAATCAAACTTGAACACAATTTTTCGTTCGATCAAATATAAAGCTTTGCTCGAGCTAGGCTAGATGTGTAAAAATATCAAGCTACTCGAGTTCGATTCGTGTTTGGCTCGACTAAAGCTCGTTCAAGCTCGACTCGACTAAGAATATATCAAACCAAACTGATCAAACACAATTTTTGAAGCTCGATAAAAGTTCAAACAAGTTTGAACAATACTATGTTCAGCTCGACTAGATTCGTTTACACCCATACTTGATTGGATTTAGAGGGTGTTTGGCTAAGCTTATTAAAAACATCTTATAAGATGTTTTGAAGAGCTTATAAGCTCACCCAAACACCCTTTTATTTCCATTTATCATGAGGAGATTTATTACCATTAAAGTTTATTTCAATTTATCAACTTACCATGTATTTTGAAAAAATAGATTTTTCCTTTATTGTTCTTATATATTTTCATGGTTTAAGAGTTTGAATGAATCTAAATTTGTACACTTAATGAGCTAATTGAATAACGAGAATTTAATCTTTTTTACAGTGAAAACGGTGGACGATTAATACAACTACGATGATTTTCTACGCTTTTCAATTTGAGTAAAATCTTGCATGCATTTATTGTTTTCTCCTAATCCATTTTCAATTCATTGTATTTAAAAATGAGGGACAATGCATATCAAGAATAACTTTCGACCACTCATTTCTCTTTGAAATTGAATATAAAACATTGATTGCAAATGTCTTTTCCGTTAAACTGCAAAGGTCAAATAATTAATTAAATAGTGAGTAATGAAAATAAATTTTGATTTTTCTTATTTTTCAGTCATAATAAATTTGTCCAATATTAGTATTAGCTAAGTCTAAAGGGTCCTATTACAAGTTTTTGAGTATGATAATATAGAAATAGTTAATTTATTCTAAAGTATTCTCACATTGTGCGTATAGTCGTATATATTAGTAATAGTGCATTGTGTAAATTGTATACAAAAAAGAATCTCTATATATATAATAACAGACGCTTCTTAAAATAGTAAGCCATAATTTTCCCGCCTTTTTTAACATCTATAAATAGTATTATTTAAATCACTTATATTATTAATCATCGAATTTGAAAGGCAAGAATTGTGATCGGTGAGAATGCGCTGAAAATTTCCAAATTTGATTGTTGATTTGAATTTATTTATAGAAAATTAATTTAAATAAAGTCAACATTCTTTTAACCTTAAATATTACTTTCGGAAGTATCGTATTTTCCAAATTTGATTGTTGATTTGAATTTATTTATATAAAATAAATTTAATTTAAATAAAGTCAACATTCTTTTAACCTTAAATATCACTTTCCGGGAGTATCGTAAACCCATACCATTGAATTATACGCCTTTGATGTAAAAATATTTAAAATCTTTACAAGTAAAGGCAATAATATTTAACCTTAAATATCTTTTGATTTTGTACGAAAAAATCACAAATATATAAAAAGAAAGACAATAATATTTTAACCTTAAATATCATAAAGCAAATTGGATTT
The DNA here is from genome assembly GCA_016081115.2 of Rehmannia glutinosa. Lineage (NCBI taxonomy): Eukaryota > Viridiplantae > Streptophyta > Magnoliopsida > Lamiales > Orobanchaceae > Rehmannia > Rehmannia glutinosa. The sequence continues at coordinate 150,954 of JABTTQ020002305.1, forward strand.
GATTCAAAAAGGTTTTTCTTTGGCTTGATATGCAAATTATATTGATTTGCTACTTAATTTATTACAAATCTATACAAATAAAGACCATATTATTTTTACTTTAAATAAACACACTCGATTTGCCTATATAAATGAGTTGTGATTAACGAGAAATCTATCGCAAGCAATTTTCGAGCAAAAAAATATTACATACAATTTCTGAGAACTAATACAAAGCTAATGGCACCTCTCACGACTTTGATCAAAGATATCAGCATTAATAAGTCCAATCTGGCGATGAAACTGCGCTTGGTTAGAATGTATGAGAGGCCTGTTTTCAATAACAGAAGCCAAACACAGAGTTTAGAGTGCGTATTCCATGATTCTGAGGTATGAACGTTTTTGCCCAATTATAAATATTTTGATCACCGTACTTATACCATCACATCTTTGTAATGATGTTTCGATTTTTTTGGTTGCAGGGGGATAGGATTCACGGCACTATACGAAAGCCTATCGTCGCACAATTTAAGAATCGCCTTAATGAAGGGAGTGTTTATGCCATAAAGGACTTTGGCATAGCATACTATACAGACAAATACAAAACCACAAGTACAAAATTCAAGATTCAGTTCCATGGCCAGACACACGTCTTTCAGTTGGATGACAATTCGCTTCCTCGGCTTTTGTTTAATTTCAAAAGTTTCAGAGATTTGTCGATTGTTGAAAATGTGGATGAAACTGTCCTTTTTGGTATGTACTGAATTTTGTTTTTTTTTTGCTGAAATTGTAATTATCTATACATGAATTTATAAAGACTGATGTATTTTGTTTTATTAAAACTCAGATATAATAGGAAGAGTTGTGGCTATGCAATCTCCTCAATCTAAGGAGCTTGGTGGCAAGCTAACGCGTTTCATCGACATCACGCTAGAAGATTTGGAGTAATAAAGGATTAAAATTTTAAATTGTTAAAATATATTAAATTTTCGTAACTTAATTAAAAAATATCTTTAATTTAATGTCTTATTTCATAGTTTAATCAATATCTATATATATATAATAACCAAATCACTTATAAATAGTAAAAAAAACCTTTTTTCCCGCCTAAACGCACCTTCCTCAATTAGTAAAAATTTGTTCGGTTTTGGCAATTTTTGGGAATGAATGGATCCGGTTTTTGGCAAAATATTTTTTGTGGAATCGAATCGAATTAATTTCGGCTAATGGGGACTAACTAATGGAAACAAATCTGAATCTTATAATCATTCAATATTTTTATATTATTCTGATTGACCAAAAAATTCATTAATAATTTATTCATGGAAATAAATCTGAATTTTATATTATTCAAATAGATAATATGGTAAGATAACTTTACATGTTCTAATTAAAACAAATTCAATATTTTTGGCATTAACTCCCGTACATGTACGCCAGCCGATCAAATCCAATATATTTTTGCATTCAAGCCTGTAAATATGTTTGGCAGCAAATCAAATCTAATATATTTTTGTATTCACGCCATACTATATTTCCCAGCATTCTTTTTTTTGGCATTCCATATGTATCCTTAAATTCAATTAAGGGAAAAACAATTATTTAGAGAAAGACAATTATTTCCCAGTGTTACATTAAAAATAAACGATCACATCTCATAAAAAATCATACAGATTTATTACCCAAATTATTCTCTACGTCCTCTTATAAATATGACATCTCGGTTGATTTTTTTCTTGCATTCTTTCATACTCCCCGCAAAAAAATTCTCTCTGAGAAAAATTAAGAAATTTCCCCAAACCGGATCGCAAAAGATGGCACCACTATTCTCTTTGATAAAGGATATCAACATGAGCAAAAGCGCTTGGGCTCTGAAATTGAGATTGGTCCACCTCTATGAGAAGCCGATGTATAATGACAAAAACCAAATTCAAAGCTTTGAATGTGTGTTCCATGATCTTTGAGGTAATAAACGGTTATTACGTATTTTTATTTTTTTCGCGAGTGTGACAAGATTTGATTTATAAAAGCGATTCTAAATTTAATTTTTTTTTTTTGCGGGGTGATCGGGTGCATGGCACAATTCGCAAGATGCATATAGCACAATTTCGAAATAAGTTGAATGAAGGGCATATTTATGTCCTCAAAGACTTTGTTGTTTCTCACTACACTGATAAATATAAAACAACATCCACGAAATATAAGCTTATGTTTCATGGCAAGACTTATATATATCAGCTTGATGAAAACTCACTTCCAAGGTTTATGTACAATTTTAAAACCTTCAGAGAACTGTCAATCGTTGATGGGGTTGATGGGACCATGCTGTTTGGTATGTTTTATATATTTGTACTCGAAATTTAAATATAGTACTTCAACTTATTTTTTGGTTTATTGTTAAACGGATGTAATAGGGAAAGTGATCGCTATGCAACTGTTCAAACAAAAGAATTTGGTGGCAAGCTAACGCGTTTTATTGATATTACTCTTGAAGACTTGGAGTAAGAATTCTTTATTACTCAAATTTTGGAATTATATTGTATTCAACTGTTTTATATTGTATTCAACTTTCGAGTGTTCATTAAATTCAAATTTTTGGAATTATATTGTATTCAACTGTTTTATATTGTATTCAATTTTAGTTTTCATTACACTCAAATTTTGGAATTATATTGTATTCAATTTTCATTGTTCATTAAACTTCGCTTATTGTCACCTTCTGTTTTAATATATGTGATATTTAGAATACAATTTCAAAAGTCCATTTTATTTAGTTTACAAAATCAGTTTTTAAAATATTAATATATGTTATAATATATAGATAAAATGAATAAATTTATTTTTTTTTGAGTAGGAATAATCGGATATGTTGCACCTTATGGGAGGAGTATGTTGATGGAATTCTACCATATCTAAATCAACATAGTTTGGAGCCATTGGTTGTAATTCTTCAAATGTGTAGGGCGAAGGTATACCGAGGTAAGATTAATTTTTAATTAAGAAAAATATAAATATTTTGTTTTTCATTTTTCTGTAATTAAATACAATTTGTTTTATATTTTTCTTATTTTCTTTCAGAGGAAGTTAAAATTTCCAACACGTATCATGTTACTCAAATGATTTTGAGTGATGATGTTGAGGAGATTGCTGATTTTAAAAAGAGGTTAGATAACAATAATTTATCTCCAATTATTTATAAATTTGTGTAACTGTTTACTGAATTATCTTTAAAATTAATTAGAGATGCGAAGCGTTAAACAACCCAACTCGCTCCATAAGTTATGTATCTTATCCGGTTGCAAGGTCTATTCCAGATGATTTAGCTTCAGGGGAATCACCATTTCGGTTGATTGATCAACTCTATGCTAATGAAGAGGTAATGATTTTGAATGTTTAAAAAATCATATTTATTTTTAATTTTTTGTGATGTATTTCATTTGGTTATTGATACTATTATTTTAAAAATAGGTTGGGAGTTTTGGATTAGTGCCACAATCTTTTCCTTTATTGGAGATTGGTGGTATCTATCGTGCAAAAAATGTCCTAAGAAACTTACGCAAGTTGGAGACAAGTTTTATTGTGAGCGTTGCGATAAATTCTCGTGATCGGAAATTTCAGTGTATTAAAATTAAATATTTTATTTCTTTGTATTAGAATAATGGCTAATATTTCTCTATATTTAAAATTTTTGAAGGTATCGGATTCAACTTGAGGTTGGGGATGATAGTGCGAACACACCTTTGTTGTGTTGGGATAGGGAGTGTGAAGCTTTGATTGGAAAACCATGTGCTACTTTAAAAAATGAGTTGGTGAGGTTTGTTTTCTATTTTTATATTTCTTGAGGTGCAAATATTTAAATTTTAATAATATTAATAATAAAATTTATTAATTGATTTGTTCTTTTGAATGCAAATCGGAGAGATGATTTGGTAGACATTCCGGATGAGTTAGCAACTTTAGTTGATAAGAAGGTTCTTTTTTAAGGTTCAAGTCAAGTCCGATCAGTTAGGCATTTTAAAGGGGGCTTTTTCGGTCATGAGGCGGACGAGATCTGAATTGCTCAATCAATATTCTACTTTTGCTATAGAAAGTCAGGTATATAAATATTATATTTTTAAAATCGTTTAAATATGCTTTTTACGAATAATCTCATTAAATATGTTTTTTTACACTTTGATATCATTAAAAATTTCTGTTTTTGTAATAATTTCCTTAAATATTATGTCTTTCAGTTTAATATCATTTAAAATATCTGTTTTGAAAAATATTTATAAATCTGATTTTTATAATAATATTATCAAAAAATATATTATGCAATTTGATATGTAACTAAAGGAAAAATTTCTTTCTTTTAAATAAATTCATTAAATATGATTTCTAGCACTTTGATATCATTTAAAAACTATGTTTTTCGAATAACATCATTAAATATGATTTTTCACACCTTGGTATTATTTGAATATATCTTTGTTTTGAATAATATTTTTAATTTAATATATTTTTTAGGAATCGGATTATCTTTCAAAGCTTTTGGTGAGAGAATATCGAAACGTCAAGGATGACGCTTTTCACGAAGATGAAGTTAGCACACCCGATAAGTGTTAAAGAATTCTGAAGGTGGCTTTGTTGGAGGTTAAATCGATTAAACGTAAATTGTTGGATGACTTTTCATCATCAAACAATATCAAGAATCGAGAAGAAAGAGATCAAGATTAAGGTTGAAGATGAAAAGAAGTCTTAGTTTTGTGGAAGACGGGGGCCATTTTTTTTTTCATTATTTATTATGGATATTTTAGTTTTGCATTGAATAACGGTATTTATCATCCTCGGGGTTTTAGAGGATTTTTATGGATTTTTAGCCCAAGCTTTATGGGCCTTTCGATTTTATATAAAATATCGCTTTTATTTATTGTTGGATTTTGATTTCTGCATTTTTACGTAATGTGTTGAATAATCGATCACATGCTCATTTATGAATTGATTATTTTGATATTAGGGGCTAATTGTTTATTAAAAATTAATAAATCGAAACCTTATTTTTAATATAGATTTGATTTGTATAGTGTGCTTCGTAATGAATTTTTAGGATTTTTAGACAAGGCTATTTCAAAGTTTTTGATTTCATCAAAAAGTCATATTATCGTGAAGGTTATTTATGTTATATTTTAAATTTTGTTTTTTATATTATTTTCAAATAAATTAATTAAATTAATTAAAAATTAAATATTATGAAATGGATTTGTGTTTGTAGTTTTGCATTATTTATGAAGTCTTTGAGATATTTGTATTTCATACATCTCTTATATTCCAAAAATATATTATACAACATACTACTAAATAACTCAAGCATAAAAATTAGATTGACATTTTTAAAAAATGTAGTTAAGAACCTAAGAACCAACAGATTCCACTACACTCAAGGTGTAGGGTCAAGTGGCTTTTTTACATAGGATCTTTTTTTCGATAACACAATAGATGATACAATAATAAGCAATAGAATGATGCATAATAAAAAAACATTAATCACAACATTACTGCCAACAACATCAATTCAGACAATATTGCAATTATTAGCAAAAACAAAATTTATGTTAAGTACACAATAGGAATAGTTAACATTATTATTCTAATTGGATTATACACACATTTATTTATTGTAGTTATAAAGTAACAAATTTTTTAATTGGTTTGGGCTTTTTACATACCATAATAAAATAATGGGCTTTGTGGTTTAATATATAATATATTTAACATGTATTAAGTATGATAAATGATATGAAAAGTATACTATTTCGGGCTAACAAATTGTAAATAAAACCAAATATCGGGCAAAGACCAATTATTTGATTTAAAATTTAAAATAGCCATTTTTATACCGGTATATTATTAGTGAGTGTATAAAAATATATATAGGTATAGAACTATTCAAAACAAATTATTATTTAGTGTACTTATTAAAATTATATTATTCACTACCATATATATCTTTCCAAAACTACAAGCAAATTCCACACGGGTATATTTTTCGATAATTGTCTATTGTTGTTTATTAAATTAAAATAATAGATCAATATCTATACCATTTTTGTCTCATTAAACAGATGAATGCATATATGTTTGAAAATCATGAGTTACCTCATCTACCCCAAAAATAATGTTTTGAAAAATCTTTGTCCAAAATATGCTTAACTAATTAAATATATCGTGTTCATATATAGATATATATAAGAATATAAATATCAAGATAATTTATTCACTTTTATAAAAATTTCCTTTTCAAAATCATCCTTTTTTCCAGTATAAATACTTAAACACATCTCTCATCGATCAACACCGATTTCACAATACACATAACGGTAGGCATGAGAAGCAGCGATTGACGAAAATGTACCGCCAAATACACAAACTCAATGACGAGGATAAAATCACATAACTTTTAAAGAATCATGAGAAAGCTTACAAGTTCGTAGTTTTGAAGAAACGCAAGAGAAATATCATCAATCAAGAAGGTATTTTCGTTTAAAATTCATATTATATTAATTTTTTTTATTAAACTGTATTATGAATTTTTATAGTTAATCATGAACGATTAAATGTGCACAAAAGTAGATTAGAATTTGACTTATCGTCTTTGAGTTTTTCTTTTGTTGTTTGTTTTGTTATTCGGATTGTTTCATGCATCCTGAAATACATTAAACATATTGATTAGTTTTATATTTCAAACAAATCACACAATATGTAATCTATATATAAATTAAAGGAACAAAATTTGAAATACTTATCTGTTTGGGTGCTATTGATTATCCGTTTTACTGAGTTAGCACCCTTTTGAATAACCCCGAAAAAAATTAACAGACTTATAATAGTATGCTAACACAATGTAAACAAAAATATATACATATTCGATTATTAACATTTGAAAATGAATCAATTAAAAGAAGGGGTTTTGAGACTTATCTTTTTTCAAAAATTGTGAACCAATAGGTTTTTATATTAGTAACTGTGACATGTTTAAAAACAATATTAGAAATATATGAAAGATGTCTCATTTTCCAAAACCATTTTAATTTTTTATTATGCTATAATTTATAGAAATTTAGTATTAATATCGATATATTTAATTCTCACGCAACAACGATCGTTTACAATTTTGTTGTAAAATTTAGCACTATAACTTCAAATATTGTTTTAATTTGGATATTTTTTATTAACGAAAATATTTTATTACTAATAACATAAATAAATATTTTTTTAAAAATAGTCACTATTTCATTCTGTATAAACACAACAACAATTTTAAATGAATATTATAATTTTTTTAAAAAATAATTATAATGAAGCAGAGAAAAAAATCCTCGAAAATTACGAGAAATTGTATATAAATTGAAATATGTTTTTACTATATAAGCGTAGTATAAAAAATGCCTGAGAAATTTACCTAAATTGTGTTATTCCAATTTTCTGATTAAATTTTTTATACATCTGCAAAAATTCACGGAAAAAAATCGTTAGAAAAATATTCTAATGTAAAAAATAATATTAAATAAAAATTTGTATATCTTACCTTTTGGTTGTCAAGCCTTTGTTAGAATCCAGTAAATCTCAAAATATGGAGCTAAACATCATCGAGGGTTTATGTATATTTCGACTGATGTATTTTCGAACCTCAAGGTACACCATAGAGTTTCAGATCTATTAAAATAAAAGATTAATAATCCACAAAACTTTGAATAAATATAAAAATATCCTATATTAAAAACAAATCTTGATTTTCTATACTTCATCGGTTAAAATCATTAAAACATCATCGAAAATTCATTTGAAATATTTTTACACCGTAGATCTTTTTTTTTTTTTTTCAGATCTAGTTTTTTCCAAATATTTCTACGAAATTTTTTCGATTCAAAGGTATTATCACAGAATAAATGATATAAATCTTAAATAAAAAATTCGGCAAGTAAATACCAGTTCTTAAACAAAAAAAAAACTTCAGCTTCAAACAAATAAATTTTACTCGAAAATTACAGATAAAAAAATATTAATAAATGTTCGATCAAAAAAACAAAAAATCGAAAAATGAGGATATATACTCGAAAACCTCATTTTTTCGAACTTAATCGAAAATTTATATGGCCTCATCCGTAAAATATCACATAAAAAAATGTGAATGTTCTCACACAAAAAAAAGATGGATAAACCTTAACCAACAAAACATTTTTTCGAGAGAGAAAATAGTGGGCAAGAATCAAAGAAACATCTCGTGCTTATTCTCTCTCGAGAAAAAATGGTGAATCCAAAAAAAACAAATAATCGAAATCGAAGAGTTGTGAAGGTGACAGAAATGAGGCAGAGAGAGAGAGAGTTGAATCGGTGAGGCAGAGAGAGAGACAAATGGTTTGGGGGAAAAGGGGGTTTCAGTGGGCGACTGGGCGGTTTCTTGGGGGTGGGGGTGGGTGGTTTTGGGAAGGGTTAAGATGTGTTTGTTCATAGAGTGAAGATCCTCTAAATCCTTACCGTCCATTACTCAAAAATTTGGACACGTGTCGCGATCGTGTGAATTTTAAGGGTTAAGATGTGTTTGTACATAGAGTGAAGAATCCTCTAAATCCTCACCGTCCTTTACTCAAAAATTTGGACACGTGTCGCGATCGTGTCAATTTTAAAAATCTGATGTGTATTTTTGATATATTTTAAATAAAAGAATGTAATTTTGTGGATGGGCTTTTTATGTTGTATAAATGGGTTAATGTGATAAATTAATTTCAAGCCCATATAAAATTAGGGTCCAACAAGATATATTTTGTGTAAAAAATGGGCTGGGATTTTTAAGTTTTTATACCAATTGTTTGTGTTTTGGGCTATGAATTTGCACCTATTTTAATTTGAATTTAGAAAATTATGATGTGTTTTTTTATTTAAAAATTTTGTGATTGTTTATAAAATTGTATTTTAAAATTTTAGATTTTTTTTAAAATTGAAATTTATTTATAATTAAAATATTAAACGTTTTTTATATTTAATTTCATTTAATCTATTTTTTATATTTAATATTTCATTTTATTGTAATTAAAATCGCTAATTTTAATTAAGTTTGGTAATTTTGTAATTTATTAAAAAATCAAATATTACATGAAATTCATTATTTATATACTATTCATTTTTTAAATTTTTGGTTTATATCGAAAATTTATTAATTATATAAATTAAATTTTTTAAAATCGAAATTTATTTATAATTAAAATATTAAACGTTTTTTATATTTAATTTCATTTAATCTATTTTTTATATTTAATATTTCATTTTATTGTAATTAAAATCGCTAATTTTAATTAAGTTCGGTAATTTTGTAATTTATTAAAAAATCAAATATTACATGAAATTCATTATTTATATACTATTCATTTTTTAAAATTTTGGTTTATATCCAAAATTTATTAATTATATAAATTAAATTTTTTAAAATCAAAATTTATTTATAATTAAAATATTAAACGTTTTTTATATTTAATTTCATTTAATCTATTTTTATATTTAATATTTCATTTTATTGTATTTAAAATCGCTAATTTTAATTAAATTCGGTAATTTTGTAATTTATTAAAAAAATCAAATATTACATGAAATTCATTATTTATATACTATGCATTTTTTTATATTTTTGGTTTATTTCGAAAATTTATTAATTATATAAATTAAACTAATGGTTTATGAATAATGATTTTTCCTTAATGTTTTGTATTATATTTTTAAATATTTTTATAAATTTAATATTTTTTGATAAGCTCATTTATTGTTTTTTTTTAGAAAATTGTACAGGTTTAGCAGGCACCCCTTCTAATATGGCAAATGGAATTGAATTTCGAGCTTCGTCAAGCAGTACTATTTATCAATTGTCGGGTTCACCGCTTAGTGACATCACAAATGGTATATTCAATATTTTATTTATTCATTCAGTCTTTAAAATAATAAATAGTTCATATTATTTATTCATTTTTTTTAATTTTTTAATACGTGTAATTGAATTTGTTGCAGTGGTTGTTCCCAGCTTAAAAACTCAGCCTCGAAAAAATCTCAAGAATGTTAGCAATTCATTTGGTGATGGAGTTGTATCATCTATCAAGAGCACCTACAATACTGAAAGATGGTCATCGATCTTATGCTCGATGATAATGTTCAAAGCGATACCATTAATGCAAATACTCTAATCATCGAAAATTTAACGATCGATGTAAATCAAACAAATTTGTTTGAGCATGTGTCCTTGACTACAATTGGTAATTATAATTATTTTATATTTTTTAATTTATTTAATTAATTTAAATATTTTTGAGATAATTAATAAATCATTAGTTAATTTCTGATTCTTGGGATGTCGGTGACGCAACATACACTTGCCAATTTTGTGGTGCGTTATTTTGGTACGAAGAAAGGCTACGATCCCACGTAAAATCCAAAAATCCTCAATATTCCTGTGTTGTGTTCATGGAATTATTGACTTCCTTCTATCAAACAACCACCTCATGTGCTTCATGAATTATTATTTGGAGTTAGTGATAAGAGCGAGGCATTTCCAAGAAAATATAAGATCGTATAATAATATGTTTTGTTTCACATCAATGGGAGGCAAAATCGTCTTCGATATAAATAAGGGTCAAGGCCCTCCAATTTTTCGCTTGCATGGACAAAATTATCATCTTATTGGTAGTTTGTTGCCCTCGGATGGTTCCATTCCAAAATTTGCACTGAGATGTACATATATGATACGGATAATGAAATCTCAAATAGGCTAAATTGTGTGAGGTAAGATTTATTTTTAAACTTAATTTGGATAATATTTTGTTACTTTGTACTCTATTCACTCCAAATTTTTAATATTATTCTGTGAGACAAGGAAGCGAAACTAATAATTTGCATCAAGATATTGTTCTTTGAACTAAAAAAATGTTGGATGAAAATAATATTTTGGTGAAGACTTTTAGAATGGCCAAAGAAAAATCCAAAGCCAATCTTCAAATTCGATGTTCGATTGCGTCTAATAGAGCCCGAAATCGATGCAAGGAGGTACAATTTGCCTTCAAGTTCGAAATTGCCTTTGCTTTGAACGTTGGTGATTTTGATCATGCTCTAGGTGAAAGGGATATTGTGGTTGAAACGAAAGCGGGATATCCAAACGCATAAATGAGTTGAATGCCTCTTATCTGGCCTTGCAATATCCTTTTCTATTACCTTACGGTGAAGATGGGTACAGAGAAGACATCCCGTTCTCTGAATTGAAGAAATCAAGTCTAGGGGGGAGAATAACAATAAGCGTTCGTGAATTCTTTGCATATAGATTACACGACAGATTAATAGAATCTTCAATAATTCTATCATCACGTAGATTGTTTCAACAATTTGTAGTTGACGCTTATACAATGGTAGAATCGTCACGATTGAAATATATTCGCTTGCATCAAAAAAGTTGCGCTGCGATATATATAAAGGCTTTGTCGGATCTTTGTGTTGAATGGAGACATCAATCAAGTACTCAAGGAAAACGTATTATATTACCCTCGGTTTCACGGTGGTGCACGATCCATGATACAAAGCTATCGAGGATGCAATGGCTATTTGTCGTTGAAATTTGGATATCCGATTTATTTATAACATTTACTTCCAATCCAAAGTGGCAGAGATTGTTCGTTTCCTTGAGAATAAGAATCGAATCCGAGGATCGACCCGATATTGTTTGTAGAATCTTCAAAGTTAAGTTGGATGCTTTAATCAAAGATCTTCGCCAAAATGAAATATTTGGGAAAGTAGTAGCAGGTTATGAGTTATTATTTTTATATTATTATTATATATATATTATTATTATTATTATTATTATTATATTATTATGATCATTACAGATTAAATATTATTAATCATTATATAAATATTTGATTTCTGATTTTATTCATTGCGGTTGTATACAAAATAGAATTTCATAAACGTGGATTGCCTCATGCTCATATATTACTATTTCTGGCTAAGGAAGACAAGTTTCCAACCGCAGCTGAAATAGATAGAATTATATCAGCCGAAATACCAGACGAGGCATCTGATCCATGCTATTATGCGGCAGTGAGAGACTTTATGATTCATGGTCCATGTGGTGATGTAAGAAAAAACTCACCCTGCATGTCTGAAGGTCGTTGTACAAAGCATTTTCCGAAAAAATTTGTTGATGCTACTACTATTGATGAAGAAGGTTATCCACGTTATAAGCGTAGGGATAATGGGAGAATAGTTGAGAAGAACGGTGTACCTCTTGACAATAGATATGTTGTTCCTCATAATCGCCGATTGCTACTCAAGTACGGTGCTCACATTAATGTGGAGTGGTGCAATCAATCAAGATCGATTAAATATTTGTTTAAATATGTGAATAAGGGGCACGATCGTGTGTGACTTCATTCTATCAGTACAAATGATGACGAACCGAGAAACCTGTCGATGAAGTCAACATGTACTACGATTGCGAGATATGTTTCGTCATGCAGCGCACCTGGAGATTGTTGGGATTTGAACTTGTATAAATATCCTTCCGTTGAACGCCTTAGTTTTCATCTTGAAAACGAGCGAGCATTATTTTTCATGATTGAACGAATATATGACGTCCTAAATAAAATCTTGTTAAGGAAAGCATGTTCTTGGCATGGATGGAAGCCAATAAGATATATCCTGAAGCAAGAGAGTGACTTATGCCGAAGCTCGACAAAGTTTACATGGAAAGCGAGCCAATCGGAAGTGGGTGCCAAGAAAAGTGGAAAATCTATGGGACGAGTCTTTTATGTGCCTCCGGTCTTTGGTGATATGTACTATTTGAGGTGCCTCATCAATGTAGTACGTGGTGCCACGTGTCATGATGATTATAAGAAGGCTAAAGGGTTCAACACTCTTCATATCGTGACGCTTGCTATGCTCTCGGTTTGTTGGAGGATGATAGAGAGTACGTTGATGGCATCGGCTGAAGCGAGTCCTTTGGCGCCGTGCAGAATCTCTACGGATTATGTTTGTCTCATTATTGTCGGGTGATTCTTTGAGCATGCCACACATGGTGTGGGATAAATCGGGAACATCTTTACGATGATATTCTATATGACGCGAGCTCTTATGCAACATCAAGGTATTACAATGATTTTCCAATATATTTAATTAAACTTTTATTTATCCCTATTTGTTGATACTAAAAATATGGATCCATATTTGTTTTAGTAAAATTTTTCCATTTTATTCTTTTGTATAGAGCTGATATTGAGTGAGAATGAAATCAAGAATCTGGCATTGGTGGAAATTGAGAAACTAATGAGAAGTCGCGGCAGGAGCCTACGTGAATTTGATACAATGCCATTCCCAGATTTTGATGGTTTTGAAATTAATCAGAATAGATTGATATATGATGAGTTAAGGTATGATCGTAATTTGTTGCTTGCGGAGCACCAAAGCCTTCTTTCGAAGATGACGGACGAACAACATCAAGTGTATTCCAAAATTATACGTGCCGTTGAATGCAACAAAGGTCGTATGTTCTTTGTATATGGATACGGAGGTCTTTGGAAAAACATTTCGTGGAGGGCTTTATCTTCTAGGTTGAGATCCGAGGACAAATTGTTCTAAACGTGGCATCGGCGGCATAGCAGCCCTTCTCTTACCGGTGGAAGGACCACGCATTCTCGATTTGTGATTCCGTTAAATCCAAATGAACAATCAACGTGCAATATCAAACAAGGAACCCCGCCGCTGGAATTGATTGTTCGTTGTAAACTTATAATTTGGGACGAAGCGCCAATGATGAATAAATCTTGTTTTGAGTTGGTGGACCAATGCATGCGAGATATTATGCGGCTCGAGAACCCACAAAATCTCCATGTCCCTTTTGGAGGTAAAACGTCGTTTTTCGGTGGGGATTTCCGACAAATCTTACCTGTTGTACCCAAGGAACACGACATGACATTGTTAATGCCACAATAAATTCTTCCCACTTGTGGGATTATATTCTGATCCTCGGCTGACCAAGAATATGCGTCTTCAAAGTCTTGGACAAAGCGATGATTATTCTCGAGTTGGTTAAGTTTTTGAATGGATAGCAAGCATTGGAGACGGAACAATCGGAGAAGAAAGTGATGGTTACTCCACTATTGATATTCACGAGGATATTTTGCTCAAGGCAAATCGATGATCCGATTGGAACTATTGTTGAAGATACCTATCAATGTTTAGAGATGCCATTGATGATCCGGCATATTTGAAGGAAAGAGCTATTTTGGCACCTACACTTGATGTTGTCGAAGTCAATTAATCAATATATGACGTCTTTGAACTCTTCCGAAGGACACACATTTTGAGTTCGATAAAGCACGTGTAAGTCGATTCTAATGTTGATTTCTTGCATGTTCTCGCACACGCCCGGAATTCCTAAATGGTATAAAATGCTCCGGTGTGCGAATCATGAATTGCATCTGAAGGTTGGGACTCCTGTTATGCTATTGAGGAACATCGACTATTCGATTGGATTGTGCAACGGTACAAGATTAGTGATTACGAGACTTGGCAAGCATGTACTTGAGTCTAAAATCTTAAGCTGGTGCCAATCTTTGGTCATAAGGTGTTGATTCCCGAATGACACTAACCCTTCGGACCTTAGGATTCCATTCAAGTTTAGCGTAGACAATTTCCTCTAATTGTTTCGTACACAATGACCATTAACAAGAGCCAAGGACAATCTCTATCCAATGTGGGTCTCTATTTGAAAAATCCAGTTTTCGGTCATGGTCAATTATACGTTGCTGTATCTCGAGTTACGAATCCTAAGGAGCTGAAAATATTAGTTTGTGGAGAAGATAATTCGAAAAACAAACAGACGAATAATGTTGTGTACAAGGAAGTATTCCAAAATGTGTAATTATTTTTGTTTTGAGAGGAATGTGTAAATATTGGATGTCTTTATTAATTTGATTTATTTTCTCGAGTTTGTATTTTTCAATTATACGTTCTTATTTATTTTAATCTTTGTATATACAAGTACTTTACATTCAACAACACATTTCATCACATCCCGTGCGTCGCACGGGTCACGTACTAGTTTTTAATATAATGATTGAATATGCACATTAATTCAGGAATAATCACATTTGTTGTATTTGTGGGAGGATTACGTGGATGAGATTCTACCATATCTTGAGCATACTTTTGAACCTTTGGTTATACTTCTTGATTTTTGTAGAGCAAGTTTTTTCGAGGTCAGATATATTCATTTTATGAGATATACTTTTGAACCTTTTGAGATATAATAATTATTAAATATATTCTACTATCTTAATTTATTTCATTTTATTGTATTCAGTTTTTTTAATTTTAAAGATTTCGTATTTTAATTTTATAAATTTAATATTATTATATTATTTGTGTTTTTTTATTGATTTTGTGTGTTTAATTTAGATGAGGTGAAAGTTTCGAACACAATTTACGTCACTAAGATGATTTTGAAGCGGTGGCATTCAGAAATTGACGATTTCAAGATGAGGTTTGATAATTTTATATTATTTACTATAAAAATAATTTATATTTTTTAAACCTGTTTCATTTACTGACAATGGAAGAAATATTAATTCAGCATTGTGAAAAACAATAATCCTGTCCGTTCCATAAGTCATGTATCATACCCGTCTACGAAAACTGTTCCGGAAGATTTGGCATCAGGTGAATCACCATTTAGGTTGATTGATCATTTGTATGCTAATGAAGAGGTAATTATTTTTTAATTTGATGCCTTATTTTTTTCTGAAATTTTAACAGTTAACCGACTTACTTAATTTCATAATAGGTCGGAAGCTTTTGGATTAGTGCCACCATCTTCTCCTTTATTGGAGATTGGTGGTATTTGTCATGCAAAAAGTGTCCCAAAAAACTTACACAAGTTGGAGATAAATTTTATTGTGAAAGTTGTGACAAGTTCTCCCAGAATGGAAATTTTAGGTATTTAAATAGAAATGTTTTTTTAATTGTGGTTCCCATATTTGCAAATAATTTTTGTTTACTATTAATTTTGTAGGTATAGGATTCAGATTGAAGTTGGTGACGATAGCGCGAACACATCCCTTTTGTGTTGGGATAGAGAGTGCGAGCTTCTCATCGGAAAGCCATGTGCAGTTTTGAAAGCTGAATTAAGTGATGTATGTGCATTTTTTACTATACACACATGTATTAAAATTTTTATAATTACAAATACAAATGTTATTTAATTTTTTCATTTGAATATACAAATGGATGGAGGATTAGCGGGGACATACAAGATGATTTAGCAAGCTTGGTGGATAAAAATGTCCTCTTTAAAGTACAAGTTAAAGCTCATCAAGTGAAGCATTTTTCTGGAGCTTTTTCTGTGATGAGGCTAACTGCAGACCCTGATTTAATTAAGCAATATTCGAATTTGGCCATTGAAAGTCAGGTAGTATTTTATTTCTATTTCTTTTGTTGTTAATTTTATTAAATTAAATTAAATTAAATTAAATAAATATTTGATACATATTAATTAATATCTGTTGAACAAATTGTTTTGTTTGATAGGAATCAGATTTTCTTTCCAAGTTACAAGAAGAGAATAAGGATGATGTTAAGGATGAGAGTTCTTCAGAAGATGAAGTCAGTACACCAAACAAGTTGGTGAAGAAGCTAGATCACGATGGCCGAGGGTTCTTCATTAAAAGAAAGCTGTTAGAGGAATTTTCGTCATCAAACAATTTGAAGATACCCAAAAAAGAGAAGATGGATGACGTTAAGAATTAGTCCCTTTTGGTTAGGGATTAGTGTTTTCTAGTATTCTGCTTTTGTTTGCCATGAGGTTTTTATTGAATAAAGATCCTCGCGGATATAGTTAGTATATTTGGCCCAAGAATTTTGGGGTTTTTAAGTAATAAATATATATTATCTTTGTTTCTGGTTATTTATGGATTTTCTGATTTTTTTTATTACAATCTGTTTACTTAATAATATTTGCGGTTATCAAAAATTAAATATTTACTTAATAAATATTCGTATTCTGATCAAATTTAAATTTAAATTAAGATTCTATGCTTTTGAGTCATATATACAACACTTATTAAATTTATAAAATTTTTGTTAAACATTCACTATCATAATTCCAATGAAATAATAATGTATCAAATTACTTAATCACTCATTCATTAACTAATGAAGTGCTAAAATAAATTATAGAAAAAAAGCAATTACAAGGGAAAAGAAATATATAAAATGAAAGCCAAAGCACAACAGATTCCACTACACTCATGGTGTAGGGTCAAGTGGTTTTTAGCTAAGGCTCTTCTAAATTTGAAACTTAAACAAAATATAATTACAGGACAACACAAATAATACTGATTCAATATGTTAAGAAACAAATTTCCAACTATATTATGTCCTCATAAAATAAAATTGATGAAACACACTATTTTTACCATTCAAACTCACATCTTAAAACATATTTCTACCATACAAACTCACAAACTTAAAATAATATGCATTTCATGTTTAAAAATATGTTTTAAGAGAAAAATAAAAACTTAGATTTAACACTTTTCTATCATGGAAGATTATGTAAGTCCACCAAACATGCTTTTTGGAAGAGTCTCGATCCACACAGTTCATATATATTATATTGCACGTATTAAAATGACATTATTTGGTACATACATATGGTATTGCACGCATTCAAATGATGATTATTTTGTTCATACATATTATATTGCACGCCATAGAAAATTCATAATCGACTTTTTGGACAAATATTATACGTGCCCATATTCAAAATGACATATTTTTAAAGATTTGGAATAATATTAGAATAGGGATTGTATTTTAAATTAAGGAATGATATTTTCGATAAACATTAGGTCCATAAATATTTCTATGTATATTATAATTATATATGATATTTTAAAATAAGGAATGATTTTTTAAAATAAGGAAGATTGCGGAATCGATTTGAGAATAAGGAAAGATATTTTAGTACTCATCCAAAAACAAGTATATAAATGTCTCATCATTATCAAATCATGACTAATGAAACACACCAAAAGCCACGAGTAGGACTAAGAATATAAAAAAAGAGAACAAGGCAAACATTGAAAGACAAGCAAGACTACATCACCCATGAAGAAGTTATCATCGATAATATCAAGGGGACTAAACGAGCAAGGGATAAAAATATTGCAGACGGTAATTTATTTTGTTTTTGCACCGAAACACATTCATATAAATTGTGGGTTATTTCAAAAACTCCATTCTAAGTCATGAAGCAACTATCGGGATATGAAGTGGTGGGCACGCGTAGAAGATATGCGAGATGATGAAAACGTGCGATATTTTTTATGCTAGAATTTTGTATTAAAAAATTCATTTCAGCATTTATAGATCGTGAAATATAAAATTTTAATTTAATTTCAATTAATGAAATAATAACATCGACAACTTATCTCAGTATATTCCTTTTTGTGGTTTCCTGTGGTGATTTATTCTTCGTTGTTTAGAGTATGTAGAAATTAATCAAAACATAATGTAAAACATTCGTTAGTGATGTACATTAAAATAAAAAATGTAGCATAATTAAAAGGACTAAGACATTTAAAGTACTTATCTTTTCATATTTTTGTGATTGATACTTCTGTTCTGTATCTTATGTAATCTGCGAAGAAAAAGAAAATGATTCATGTTAATCATCCAATATACATTAAAAAAAAAACTTAAGGTTATCTGTATTTCATTAGACTTATCTGCAGAACATATTCTTCTTCCTTAGGTGTCTTAATCCAACCTGGTAGAAAATAAAAAAAAGCGGAGACCAAAATGAACAAGTATGAATCATGCATAAGTTGAGAATAGTGCACCAAACTATCAAAACTATATTTTCAATTAAATATCTAAAATGTCTTAACTATTATAAATTTGTAATTTGCAATATAACTGAATCAATTTTTCAAAAATGTTAATGCTTCAAAAAATGTGTATTATCCATACTATTTTTTGAAAAATCAAAGTAATTTCAACAAAAATCGATTTTGAACTCGAATCAAGTATAGAATATCGACTTTCCGAATGATCCTCGACAATAATTTTTATTTTAGAAAACAACCCATACATTGTGTAATAAAATGAATTTATTAACAGAATCGACGGAATTTGTAATCAACTATATTTAAAAATTTACATTATAAAAAAAGACAACATTTACCAAAGAACGAGGATACAACTTTATAAAAACTACATTGAATAAAATATTTTTTTAGTGAAAACACACGAATATATATAAAAGACTAATTTCTTAAAAACTTTAGTCCAAAAGCTCAAATTCAATAATCCAAAAATAAAACAACAATTAAGATATAAATATAAAAAGGAAAATATACCTTCGTGCTTTTTTGCCGCTCAAGAAACCGTATAGCCCTGCAATTCGAAAAAAAACATTTAGTCTTCAGAAAATCTAAATAATATCACCGCTAACATTTTATAATAATTTTCTTAAAAATAGATTTCGGGCAAAAACTCGAAATAAGTAGCAGATCTAAGTAAAAAAAACCAAAAAAATAAAACAATTAAGATAGATATAGAAACGAATATATACCTTTATATCGTCTTTTTTTTGGCTCAAAAAAACCATTTAGTCTCTGCAAATCGAACCAAAAAAAAAAATTAGCCGTCGAAAAATGTAAATAATAATACCCGCAAAAATTTTACAACTATTTTTTAAAAAAACGCCAAAGAAATCTGAATAATGAAATATTTAAGTACGAAAATCTACATCTAAAACAAAAAATTAGTAACTTGATAAAGAACGGAAAATATACCTTGGATCGTGATTTTTGATCGATTAAAATTATTCTAGCCTCTCGCAAAATAATATAAGAAGAACCGATCAAATATTTTGGACGATTGTATTTTTGAGAGTAAAGCGAAATAATAACAAACTGAAAATTATACCTTACATCGTGATTTATCGCCCGATCTAAAATTTTTGGTTTCGATCTTCATAGGATTATGTCGTTTTTTAGAGATTAACAGTTTCAAAGTGATTTTGGGAGAAAGGGTAGGACTTTGAGAAATGAAAAGGATAAATTTTAGATCGAGCGAAATGGTTTGGGGTTGGGAGAATGAAAATTTAGTGAGTTTTCTCGAGAGAAGAAGAACAAGGTGGTGGTGGTGAGGCGGTGTACGACGAGCAACGGCGGAAAAATGAACTTTGGGAAGAAAGGGTAGGGTTTCCTTTTTTTGTGAGTGGAGTGAAATGAGGTGATGATGGTATGAAACCCTAATCTGAGAAATGAAACCCCATTTCTAATGTGCACCGATTGATTCAACGATTATGTGTCAAAATGCAGTGCAATGAGATTACACGTGTCTCAGTTGAAGCACATTTGAAATGAAGAGCAAAATTTTCGGTATGTATGGGTTAATGGGGCTTTGGGAATAATGTAGTTGGGCTCATCTTTTAACATAATTGGGCCTCACCTTTTTGGGTTTAGTAAGATTATTGGTCTACTATATGTAATTTTCGGTAGTTATGGGTTAGGGGGCTTTGTGTTTTTAAGCCTTTTTATATAGGCTGCATTATTATTTTTTATATATTATGTTATATATATTAAATAATTGTATTATCACCCTATTCTATTTTTTAATTACTAAAAACTTGATTTTTTAATAAATTCTATTCAGTATTTTATATAGATTTTTGGTACTTTATTTAATGCCAATTTTTTTTCGAAATTTTATTGTAATTTCACACAAATTAATGCCATATTAATTTCTTAATTAAAGCATGTACACATATTTTTTATTCTAATCCTTTTAAATTTTGTGACAGAAAATTTGAGAATATCGTGAGCGCTACCTACGAGAGTTATTTCGATATTTATCGAGCAAAAATGCTTGCGTACTATCAAGATCCCCGCTAAGTGACATCACAAATGGTAATAGCATTGCAAATCCATCTTCAACAATTATTTCTCAAGTTTCATCGAGAAATAGAACTTATCCTTTTCCGAGCTCCGGCATAATGGCTTCACACAAGGTATATTTAGTGATTTTAAAATTTTGTGAATAATATTATTGAATTAAAATCATAAGTCATTAAACTTATTTCAATTTATTATATATTTCTTTAATAGAAAAAATGACACTATCCCATAAAAGACCTCGAGAGTTACCGAATCGAGTGCTTCTCGGGATACGCCGAGCGAAATGGTTTATTCTATTCAAAATCTAGCATTTGTGACATTACAAATGGTATACTTAACATTTTGTTGTTATAAATCGAAATTTTATATAGTTAATATTTTATTCTATTTCCAATTTTAAATACAATTTAATGCTTCTATCAACATGTTCCCAAGCGACCCAACACTCAGAATCCAAACAATATCTTTTATCGTGCATCGGTGAGCTATCCGAAAAGGATTTCTAACTCTAAAACGATAATTGATCTCACTATAGACGATCCGTCGAGATAACTATGAATGATAAAGATGATCGATCAAGCCACAGTAACATGGATTCAAACCCACGTCCATCTCACACCAATGTGACAAATACGGTTATAAAACTTGGTAAGTGTAAATTATTTATCTATATATATATGTATTTTATTAAATTATTTTTGTATTTTATAAGATTTTACTAATTAAAATTTATAAATTTGTAAATTAATGATTATTGGGATATCGGTGATGCAACGTATAGGTGTCGATTTTGTGCGGCCATGTTTTGGTATGATGAAAGAATAAACGCTCGGGTTAAATCCAATAACCCGCAATATTCTCTTTGTTGCGATCATGGGATTATTGACTTCCTTCCTTAAAGCAACCACTGTTTTGCTTTGAGAATTATTGTTTGGTGATAGTGAAAGAAGCAAACACTTTCAAGATAATATTAGATCTTATAACAGCATGTTTTGTTTCACATCCATGGGGGGTAAGATCGACAACGACATAAACAGAGGTGGTGGACCTCCGGTCTTTCGAATGTATGGGCAGAACTATCATCTAATTGGTAGTTTATTGCCGTATGATGGTTCAACTCCGAAGTTTGCACAACTTTACATATATGATACTGAAAATGAAGTATCACATAGACTAAATTCTGTGAGGTTTGTATTATTTTTATTGTTAAAATATAGATATTGACTATTATTTTAATATATTTTCGTGTGTGCTAATGTTTTTTTATTTATTCAAATTTGTAGGCAAGGTAGTGAAACAAATAATCTGCATGAAGATATAGTAACTGGACTTAAAGAAATGCTTGATGAACATAATGTTTTGGTAAAAACATTTAGAATGGCGAGAGAAAAGATTCAAGAATGCGGACATTTAGATGTTAGGTTGCGGCTTATTGGTAAAAGAGATGCGGATGCCCGAACATATAATTCGCCTTCGTGTTTCAAGTGGCGGCTTTGATTGTTGGTGATTTTGATGAAGCTTTAGGTGACAGAGATATCGTGATCGAGACAAGAAGCGGTCTACTAAAGCGGATAAATGAGTTAAATGCTTCTTACTTGGCATTACAATATCCATTGTTCTTTGCGCTTATGGTGAAGATGGTTTCGAGAAGAACATCCCATTCTCGGACCTCAAGAAGACAAAAAAGATGTACAAGAGGAAGGAAAACGATTAGTGTTAGAAGTTTTTTCATATCGTATGCACGAAAGGGAAAATGAACCGCTTCACGATTTGTGTCGTCAAGGCGATTATTCCAACGATTTGTTGTTGATGCTTATACGATGGTCGAATCAGCGCAATTGAAATATGTACGTTTGAATCGGAAGAAGTTGCGTGTTGATATGTATAGAGGTCTTGCGATCTTTGTTTTTCGTGTGGAGACATCGAACCCAAACACACAAGAAAGCGAATTATCTTACCTTCGAGTTTTACTAGGGGTGCTCGATACATGATACAAAACTATCAAGATGCAATGGCCATATCTTGCGGTGGGCGGTTATCCCGATTTATTCATTACATTCACCTCCAATCCAAAATGGCGGAGATTGTTCGCTTCCTTGAGAGTAGAAAACTTAGTGCGAAGACCATCCGGATATTATTTGCGAGAATTTTTAAAGTGAAACTTGATGCTCTTATCGGGGATCTTCGTCATAACGAAATATTTGGAAAAGTTGTCTCAGGTTATAAAAATTAAGTTTATTTTTACTTTGTAACTTTAAATTTTAATATTTGGTCAATTCTAATTCATTTCATTGCTTTTTTTTATTTTGTGCTTTGAGTGATATACACCATAGAATTTCGAAAACGTGGATTGCCTCATGCCCACATTCTACTCTTTTACGGCCAAAGAGGCTAAGTATCCAAATGCGAAGATATAGATAAAATCATATCTTTGAGATACCCGATGAAAAAGATGATCCGTGCTATTATCTTTGCGGTTAGAGACTTCATGGTTCATGGTCCGTGTGGCGATGTAAGGAAAAGTTCTCCGTGCATGGCCGATGATCGTTGTACGAAGAATTTTCCCAAAAAGTTTGTTGATGCTACTTCAATCGACGAAGAAAGGTTACGCGATACGAGACGTAGAAATAATGGCGAGTTATTGAGAAAAATGGCGTCCCTCTTGACAATAGATTTGTGGTGCCGCATAATCGTCGATTATTACTTAAGTCACGGGGCTCACCTTAATGTAGAATGGTGTAATCGATCGCGGTCAATAAAATATTTGTTCAAGTATGTCAATAAGGGCCATGATCGTAATCGCATCATTCTATCGAGCGCGGTGATGAAGACACCTGGAAAACCTATTGACGAAGTGAGCATGTATTATGATTGTAGATATGTTTCTTCATGTGAGGCAAACATGGAGATTCTTGGGATACGAGATGCGATATAAATACCCTTCGGTTGAAAGGCGAGTTTCCATCCCGGAGAATGAGCAGAGTGTTATATTTCATGATGACGAAAGGATAGATGATGTTATTAACAAAAGCACCGTTAGAGAAAGCATGTTTTTGGCATGGATGGAAGCCAACAAAATTTATCCTAAAGCCAGAGAGTTGACTTATGCAGAAGCTCCTACGAAATTCACATGGAAATCAAACATTAGGAAGTGGGCGCCGAGAAAGGCAGGTAATTCTATAGGACGTGTGCACTTCGTGCCTCCTGGATGTGGTGACATGTATTATCTCAGGTGCCTTATAAATGTTGTCCGTGGTGCCACCTGTCATAATGATTATAAGAAGATTAAAGGTGTTCAACATTCTTCTTATCGTGAAGCTTGCTATGCTTTGGGTTTATTAGAAGATGATAGAGAATACATTGATGGCATCACTGAAGCGAGTCAGTGGGCAAGTGCAGAAAATCTTCGGATTTTATTTGTATCATTGTTATCATCTGATTCTTTGAGCAGGCCAGAAGTCGTATGGGAAAAATGTTGGGAATATATTTCGGATGATATTCTATACAAACGCGTCTCCTTATGCAACATCAAGGTACTAATCCAATGATTTTATATTAGATATTAATCTTTGAGTGTCAAATTCATACATTCGTTTTTAAAATAATTTTTGTTTATATTAAATTATTTATTATTTATTATTTGTTCTTACATATTTTTATTTTTGTACTTTTGTAATAGAACTCGTGCTGAGTGAGGATCAAATCAAGAACCTGACACTTTCCGAGATTGAAAAATTATTGCGCAGCCAGGGTAGGAGTTTGCGTGAGTTTGATACGATGCCGTTTCCGGATGTTGATAGTATGGATATGAGTCAAAACAGATTGATATACGATGAATTGCGTTATGATCGTAAGGCTTTGGCCATCGAAAACAATAATCTTCTTTCAAACATGATCGATGAGCAAGATGGCGTGTATTCTAAAATAATGCGTCTTTGTTCAATCTAATAGAGGTCGTATGTTCTTTGTTTATGGATACGGAGGCACTGGTAAAACATATTTGTGGAGGGCTTTATCTTCGGGGTTGAGATCTAAAGGGAATATTGTACTAAATGTGGCATCCAGCGGGATTGCTGCTCTTCTATTGCCTGGTGGAAGGACTGCACACTCTCGATTTTTAATACCCATTAATCCAAATGAATCGTCCACGTGTGAAATCAAAATGGGGAGTCCACTTGCCGAATTGATTGTTCGTTGTAAACTCATAATATGGGACGAAGCTCCAATGATGAATAAGTATTGCTTTCAGGCAGTGGACAAAAGTATACGAGACATTATGAGTGCCACATTCCCGGATAATCCCGACGTCCCATTTGGAGGTAAAACAGTGGTGTTTGGTGGGGACTTCAGACAGATATTGCCTGTTGTACCCAAGGGAAGCCGACAAGATATTGTCAATGCCACTATAAATTCATTTTATTTATGGAAAGATTGCAAGGTTCTTAGATTGACGAAAAACATGCGGCTTCAAAGTCTGGGCGAAAAAGATGATTATGAAGACTTGAAGAGATTTTCTGAATGGATTGCTAGCATTGGAGATGGAACAATTGGAGGAGCAAATGATGGTTGTGCCACTATTGATATTCCTGAAGATAATTTGCTCCACTCATCTGGTGATCCAATCTCTACTATTGTCGAAAACACTTATCCAATGTTTGAAGATGCCATGATGATCCGACATACTTGAAGGACAGAGCTATCTTAGCACCGACCCTAGACGTTGTTGAGTCCATAAATTAGTACATGACTTCCATGAACTCATCGGAGGGTCATACGTATTTGAGCTACGATAGCACTTGCAAACCGATGCAAATGTTGACTTCTTGCATGATTTGCACACGCCGTAATTCTTAAATGGTATAAGATGTTCAGCGTTCCTAATCACGAATTGCATTTGAAGGTTGGGACTCTCGTAATGCTCCCGAGGAACATAGACTATTCTATTGGATTGTGCAACGGTGACAAGATTGGTCATTACGAGTGCTTAGCAAACATGTGCTTGAATGTAAAATCCTAACAGGAGCAAATGCCGGTCATAAAGTTTTGATTCAGCGTATGACGCTAACACCTTCTCGATCTCATAATTCCCTTCAAATTCCAAATAAGACAATTTCCATCGATCGTTTCATATGCCATGACAATAAACAAAAGCCAAGCGGCGTCTCTCGCATGTTGGTCTATACCTAAAGAATCCGGTTTTCAATCACGGTCAATTATACGTTCTTTGACTTTGCGTAGTAACAAACCGAAAGGGTTGAAAATCTTAGTTTGGCGATGATACGTCAAATGACGGCCAAACGAATAATGTTGTGTACAAAGAAGTTTTCCAAAATTTGTAATATATGTATTTTCATGTTTTATATTACATGTATATTGTGCTTTTCTTAAATTTCATTTTCTTTAGTACATAACATCCCGTGCATCGCACGGGTCAAATACTAGTTTGTGTTAAGTGGGATGAATTTTGGAGGCGTAATGGCTTTGCATCTGTGACGATGGTTATGTAATAATCTCAGCAACATGATTCCGAATTGATAGAAGTGAATCAATATTAACTCAATTTCAATGTCATTTTAACCATGATCATTCTTAAAACTTTAATGAATGCTTTACAAATTAAAGTTAGAGTGGCGCTATTCACACCCCTAAATCCTCCAAATACACCCATCTCTTTAATTACATAATTGCCATTAATTTAAAAGACTACAATACCGTTAGTATCCTACCATAATTCTAAATACACCTATCAAATTTTAAATACACCTCCTCTTTTAAACCTCATAATCTTGTCCCCCCCATCTAATCCATATTTTTCTTCTCCAAAAAAGTCTGCTTTTTTATATCAACATTAAATTCCCACTCACTGTTTGATGTGCCACGCCATCTAGAATTGTTCATTGAAGTTGATGATATTTTTAACTAACAAACCAAAATTATAATTTTCTAAGCAAAATTTTGAGGGTGACTAAAATTATGCACACATATCAAGTTTTCATTTTTGAGGATTCTTTTCGATATGTAGATTTTTTCTTTTGTTTACCGAATACTTTTTTCAAATTAGGTATGTTCTAAGGTTGGATTGTCATGCCATTATCATTGGAAAAGGTCCGCTTTCGATGATATATATGATGTAGGGGTATTCTTTGTTGGAAAATGAATGACTATTTAATTTTATGTTTTAATTGCGTTTCAAGTAGCCCATATGCATATGGTAATGAAAATGCAGCAACAGAATAACACATGGACAAAAGGGGCGGAAGTATTAAAAAGAGACCTTTTGAAGATGATGATTTTGGAAAAGGGTTTATGTTTTGGAGGAAAGAATTAGAATTTAATTGAGGGAAGGGTAAATTAGATATATTGGGGGTGCATTAAGTAAATTCGTTATTTTTAAAAAGGGGGTGGGGATGTATTAAGAAAATGGGGGTATTTAGAGATTTTGGGGATGTGAATAGCGCTAGGGGTGGCAATTTTTTGACACGACACGATAGCACGACACGAAAATGATACGAAAATAGTGAGTTAGTGTTTAGCTTTATCGTGTTCGTGATTTTGTGTCGTGTTCGTGTTTTTACGTATTTACACGATAAGGACACGAACACGATAGTGACACGATAATGACATGACACGAACACGATAAGGACACGTTTACTGTTAGTAACACGATAATGACACGACACGAGCACAATATATAATGACACGTTATTGGTAGTGACACGATAACCCGATATTTTGTATGTTTATATCGTATTATCGTAATATCGTGTAATTGTTATTGTGTATTAACATATAAATCATTTTTTTGTTTTTGACTTATCGTGGTCGCGGTCGTGGTCGACATGAAAATTTTCGTGTTCGTGTTCGTGTCGGAGCAGATCCTTATCGTGTCGTATTCGTGTGTGTCCTTATCGTGTCGACACAAAACACGACACGATAACATGATTTGCCACCCCTAAATAGCGCCACCCTTAAAGTTATATAGAAAAATGCTTACCTACTGATATTACATAGTACATATATATACAGTTTTCAACAAAACATTTACTATGTTCATAATCTCAACAAAAGTTTGGAATCTGCAATATAAAATAAACAGTATATAATGAAACCATTTGTAATTAAATAAACATTAAAAAAGAGAGATGATATTATAGTATACATTAAAAAAGAGAGATGTTATTTTAATATCATTACAACATAAATGACATTAGGATTTAGGCAACACAAAATTTGTAGCACTGTTACATTAGGTACTTTATGTAGCACGTGTTTGTAACACTTTTTATATTATAATATTCAGTAACACTTTTATAGCACTTTATCAATATGTAACACTTATATGTAACAATTTTAAATAAATAACACTTTTTAAGTAACACTTTTTTTTTGTTAATTTTCTTGTAACACAAATATGTATCACTTTAATTAAAGAATACTATAGTTACACTTTAATTTATTTATGTAATTGGTAACACTATTTTAGCTCCATTTTGGTACACATAATTGTACCATTTTAATTAATAAAGGTAATTTTTATTTCATTAATTAATATCACTGTTGGGAAATTTATTGTTTAGATTTTGATGAATGCCATATAAAACTTAGACTAGGAAGTTGGCACCCCATTTTCATTGTATTTTGCATTGTAATAGATAGGGCATGCGAGTTTGAGTCAAGTCACTATGCCTGGATATGCAAGAAGTCAATTGAAGGCTAAAATGAAGACTCATTTGTGGAAGCATTGAGTATGGCAAGGAGGAGAAGTCAAGAACTCGATCAAGGAGTATCAGTTGGCTAAAGCTGTGAGAAGTGTCAGTCAAGTTAAGTTAAGGGTAAGCTGACTCATTGAAGTGACAAATGAGTCTTCCAATGATTGGGAGCTGACTCGAAGTCACCTGGGGAAGTTAAGGAACTGCAGTCAAGTCAAGACAACTGAAAAGAGTCCGTTGCACAGAAGTCAAGAAAGTTACTTAAATAAGTAATACTTCCATGCTGCAATATTCTAAAGTGCCCAGTTCCAGAAGCGTGCAAAAGGAATAAACCAATGGGAAGCACTGCACATGTTTCAGGCTCTGAAAAGCTGAAGGTTCATTTAATACGAGGAAATGTCAACATCAAGGACTGCAACAAGACAAGCCAACGACCACTAGTGTCTTTTGAAAATCAGACTATCTCTTCAACGAGCAGATTTTTGAAAGAGCACTATAAAAGACAGAGGAATCAATTTGAGAAAAGGGTGACCTTGCATACCTGAACTACGAACATTCAAGCTAACATTCGAGCTGTAACCAAGCAAAATATTCTCAAGTTATTCAAGCAAATCCTCAAGCCTAAATTTCGAAGGGAAATCAATCCAACACCAAGCTGTGAAGGAAAGACAACTTCAAACTGTTGAAGAGGAAACTTTTGAAGAATCGTGCGGGGGGTCTACATTCCAAGAAGGATTGTAGAAAGGTTCAAGGTCGAACAGTCTCAAGTTATTGGAGGGCTTAGTGATCAAATCCAAGAAGCTTGAGCAAGTGAGTCAAGTAACAAAGCAGCCGCCCGTGAAGAAAGTTCCTTCGAGTCGGACGAGAAGCCACTGTGTGACCAAGGCATCTCGCATCGAGTCCCAAAGGATCAAGTCAATTTGTGTGATCAAGACTTGTATCCGGACTGTTAACCATTTTGTACTCGATCAATACTTAGTGGATTCCTCCAGAGTTGGAGAAGAGGGGAGTAGAAGAATTACCCCATCTTCGAACCTCTATAAAATTTATTGTGTCATTTACATTTCAAAGCATTTCATTTTCGCATATTACACTATATCTCACGATGATTTGCATTCCAACCGATAATTAACAAAGTGCTAAAATCAAGTGTTAAAACAAACTTAAACCAAATTTAAGGGTGTTAAGTCTTCCATTTAAAAATCTTATCACAACCAAGTTAAGTATAAGACTAAACAACGAGTTATTCTATCAACGGCTCGAAAGTGCCGTTGAGTGGCTAACTCTATTTGGTTAACTAACTTAGCTGTCCATCAAGGACTTAGTGTGAAATTAACTCAATAATTTTAAAAGGACTATTTGAAAAGTTGGTAAGGTTTATTCAACCCCCTTCTAAACCTTACACTCACACCCTTGGGACCTACAAGTGGTATCGGAGCGGTTGGTTCATTGAGCCTTCCAAGAGTTCTTCGAACTAGATCTCCAATCTCTCAAAATTTTTCTTAACACTTGTTCTTTCAAAAGTTATTTTTTTAATAGCAAAGTTTTTATCATGGAAGCAAATTTGACACACATCCCTATGTTCACCATTGAGGAATTTGATGACTGGAAAATACATATGCGTGCTCATCTATCGACTTTACATAATGAGATGTGGATAGTGATAGAAGATGGGCCACCGCAAATAATGAAGGTAAACACGGTTGCAAGGAGAGTCTGGCTGGTCAAGGAGAGGAGGTCGCTTCCTCTTAGACCAAAGCTATGGTTGAAAACCTAGAGCCGAATGGACAAATGATGATGAAAAAAGATACAACTGACAATGTGGCCAAGGACATACTCTACAAAACTTTGGACAAAGCCATGTTCAACAAAGTCAAATCTTGCAAGACGACCAAAGAAATGGGATAAACTAACCTTAATTTGTGAAGGATCTGAGCAAATCAAGGAAAATAAATTATCTGTTGTTGTTAAAAAATTTGAGAACTTTAAAATGCTTGCAGGTGAAACAATGGATCAGCTGGATGCTAGATTCACTGAAATTACAAATGAGCTCTCAACACTTGGGAAAGAATACACATAGAAGGAGATGTGTATGAAGATACTAAGGAGCCTCCCAGCTGAATGGGAAATGAATACTATGGCTCTAAGGCACTCGATGGACCTATCAAAAACGTCCAATCATAAACTATTCTCAGACCTCAAAGCCTATGAGTTTGAGCTGAGAAGAAAAGATCAAGAGGAGATAGCTGTACCCAAAATAGCTGCACTCATAGTCAAGGAAGGGAAGAGAGCTGAGACCAAAGAAGTAATTGACCAGGAGGAAATTGCCTTAATGGTTAAAAGATTCAACAAGTTCTTCAACAAGAACTACAAAAGAAATAAAGGTGAATCCTCCAGAAGGCACTCAACTCCCTCCAAGTCAAGGGAAAATAGGCCACCAAAGAGAGCTGAGTATCAAAAGGTCGAATATCAAAGAGCTGACAACCCAAGAAATGAGAGCGCCGATCAAAAAGTTGAAAACTTGTTCGGGAATTAGACGGCTAGGACACTTCGCTATTGATTGTCCATATCCCGTAGTCAATATATACAGGAATGAAGAAGAAAGAAAAGTCTTCAGAAAGAAGACAAGAAAAGAAAAGAGCAATGTTTGGCTGCTGAAGTCGCCGACACACTAAGTCAAAAGAAACAAGAGACTCGAGAGTAGTGAAGCCGACTACTCAAGTGACTCGAAGAAGAAGCTTTAACTGCCTAATGGCTAAAGAACAAGATCAACTCCGACCAAGAAAATGAGGTACACTCTAACTCATCTCATTGATTCTAGTGATAGTGATTGACACACACACTTCATCACCCACTAATCTTTATGATTCATTGGCAAAATGATGAAAGATTTTGAGCACATTAAATCCTCACACACACTATTAAATGAGGAAAACAAACTCAAAAGCCAAAACTCACGGTGACTAAGGAAGGCGAGTACTCTAAGTCACATAGCCGATGAGAACAAAGAGTCAAGGTGAAAATGCTAAACTAATGGCAGAGATAGTCTTTATAGAGAAGAGGGAAAATGATCTCAAAAATGTGATTGCTTCATTCACTAAGGCATCTAAATCATTGGATGACCTTATCATGAGCCAAAAAGGATGTGGAGACAAGACAGGCATAGGATTCAATTCCTTTGTGCATAGTCAAACTCCCGAGTGATCTTGGAAAAAGGATCTTCAAGTAATGAAGCTCCTCAAAAACTAAGACACCAAATTCTCGCACACACATTCATTCCAAAGCACAACCACACACAAAGCGGCTTAGGATATAAAAGAAAAGGAAAACAACCGGTTGAGTATCTTTGAGAGGACAGCTGAGAAGAAATCCAACAGAGTTCCTCAGCAAACTCCAAACAGGAAGTACTCTGTAAAGAAGAAACAGAGCTACCAAAAGCCCCAGAAGTTCTATAAAAGGAACACACATGATGGGAATGGTAGAAACTACCCAAGCCAAGTGATTGGTACAATGTGAAAAATCAAAGAAAGATCTATGGGATACAAGCCTAAATGGCAAAGACCTAGAACTCAAAGAAAGGCCATTCCAAAGGCAACATGAGCTATTATCGCACACATATGCACCCAAGCACTACACTCGGAGATATCACAATTACCCAAAAAGGCAATTGCTAAAACACACACACACACAGCATACAGACAAAAGAGACAGATGTATGAACCCGAAGTCCCCAAGCAATTTGCCAAAGTGAATTATGATTATGGCACGAGATAGATGGCAACCTCTTAGAGTCAAAAAATGACTAAGTGATCAAGGTGAATTATGATCAAGTGAATTATGATCAAGGTGAAGATGAGATATTTGAATCTCAAAGACAAAGTGGAAAATCTCTGACTAAGTGATGATGAGAGGTTGGTCAAAATAACACAAACCAAGAAGAGGATCGAACCCGGTGACTTACTCTAACCCGATGTGAGATGGCCGAGAGACCATCCACCGAGCTAGTCATTGGAGATGTAAGAGATGGTGTAAGAACCAGATCAAGAGCTCAAGAAGAAGCCATGTTCACTTGTTTCATTTCCCAAATAGAGCCAAAAGATGTGTCCCAAGCATTGGATGATACACATTGGATTCGGCCATGCAAGAAGAGTCAATCGGTTTGAAAGAAACAAAGTATGGGAATTGGTTCAAAGACCAACCCATCAAAATGTCATTGGCACAAAATGGGTTTTTAAACAAGATGAATGAAGAAGGTTCGTGGTAAGAAACAAAGCAAGATTGGTAGCCAAAGAGTATTGCCAAGAGGAAGGAATAGATTTTGATGAAACATTTGCTCTGTTGCAAGATTAGAAGCAATAAGGATGTTTTTCTGTCGATGGCTCAAAAGCTACCTTTAAAACCGTAGGCAAGTGCACCTATCGTTTTATAGTATAGATTATTGAGTACCGAAAGTGTCATTCCCACGAGGATTGTAAGTACTAATAATTACCGTCTTTTTGTTATTTAATCTAACAATTTTTGAGTTTTTGTTTGATGAAAAAGGAAAACAAATTATAAATTGTAAAAATGAAGGAAGATTTGTAAAATAAGAAATCAAGAGATAGAAATGTATTTGAATGTAAATCCCTCTAGAATGTTTTTGTGATTTGACAAGTTAAAAATACAACCGTAAGCCCTTAAGCAAAACCAACCTCTTTTAATAAAATCTCATGTCTTGTGGACCGTAGAAATTCCCAATTTAAGTTAAACCCTTTCTCAAGGCGAAAAACTTCTAATCTCAAGTTGATTAACTGAAATCTCTTTCTAGTTAAAACCCCGAGACAACATTATAGCGATTTGTGAATTCCCATATTAGGTTTGACCCTAATCCGGAAGATTTATGTCGTCTATATCTAGGATTGCATGCAACTCTTTTCACTTATATTGCGCATATATCAATTCGAATGTCGTCCTCTCGATTTCCGGATGAAAAATAAACTTCAAATCAATATTGCGCATATATCAATTCGAATGAACGAAGCATAATATAAGTGAATCACACAAAATATGAAGATTTTATTAAAAACAAACACACCTTAATCACAAATCCATTCTAGAGTTCATTACATTCAAACACTAGGAGTTTAGCTACACATGATTTTGACCAAAGAATAAATTACACAAGAAGATTTAAGTATTGTAGACATGGTGTACTTATCTTTCTCAAAATCTCAATTGACTTCTTTCTTGATTGATGATGTTGCTCCAAGCCTTCTTCTCCAATATTGCCCCAAGCTTTCTCCTCCAAGACCCATTGATCCCAATTCTACTTAATGAAATGAATACAATGAATATTTCTGAGTATCTAATGAATGCCTCTCCCAACTTCAACCCTTGGCTTTTATAGGCAACCAATACATTGATAGTACTCTCTTTTGTTAAACAATTGCCTCCATTTTCCTTGTTGGTTGGTGAATTCTTGTATTCAAGTGATGAGGAGGGGACATGGAGACATGTTTCAGCAAAATAGGGTGTTAAAAGTGTACAAAAGTGGCCAAAATGGGTTGGTTGGTGAGTTTTCCCCAAATTCCGCAAAGAAAAGTTGCAAAAAGAGGTCCCGGACACGCCCGTACAAAATTTTTGAAGAATTGCGACACACGGCCGTGTCGTATGACACGGCCAGGCCATGTTGTGCGACACGGCCGTGTTATGCGACACGGCCAGGCCGTGTTCGGGCCTGTTTTGTGTGGTTTTTATTCCTCTTTTGATCCCCTTCAACATGGGCGTGTTTGGTGACACGGCTTGGCGTTTTGGACCCTTTTTCCAATTTTTATCC
Source organism: Rehmannia glutinosa (assembly GCA_016081115.2). NCBI lineage: Eukaryota > Viridiplantae > Streptophyta > Magnoliopsida > Lamiales > Orobanchaceae > Rehmannia > Rehmannia glutinosa. The sequence continues at coordinate 185,426 of JABTTQ020002305.1, forward strand.
AATTTATTTCCTTCTTTTTTGAACATGGCCATGTTACTTGACACCCCAAGTCTTGTTGAGTGATTTTCTTGACTTTTTTCAATTAATATTGGCTTCATATTGCTCCAAATTGCTCCACCTATAATGTTAAACACATCACACGATGAAATGCTACGTAAATACTTGAGAAACTATGATTTTTCTAACAAAACAATTCAAAAACTATTAAATTAATAACACGAAATGTGTACAAAATGACACTTATCACTTGCCTATCGCACACAAGAACTTCACTTGTATATCGGATGGATGTGAAAAGTGCATTTTTAAATGGATCATTAGAAGAAGAAGTCTATGTTGAGCAACTTCCAGGATTTGAGCAGAAGATTCTTGGAGATAAGGTGTACAAGCTCAAGAAAGCTCTTTATGGATTGAAACATGCACCTAGAGCATGGTATGATACATTATCTCAATTTCTGACAGATAATGGATTCACCAAAGGCAAAGTGGACAGAACACTCTTCAGAATTCAAGATGGAGAGAGTATACTGCTTGTTCAAATATATGTGGATGATATCATTTTTGGATCCACAAACAAAGAGCTGTGTGATAAGTTCTCAAACCTCATGCAAGGCAAATTTGAGATGAGCATGATGGGAGAGCTGACATTCTTTCTAGGACTTCAAGTTAAACAGCTGAAGGATGGAACCTTCATAAGTCAAACAAAGTATACCAGAGATTTAATGAAGAAATTTGGTATGGAAGAGAAATCTTCTATGAAAATACCAATGAATACATCTGTCAAGATGGATATGGATGCAGATGGCAAGCCTGTGGATCAAACAAGATACAAAGCACTTATTGGTTCACCGCTCTATCTCACGGCAAGTAGGCGGACATCACTTTTGTTGTAGGTGTATGTGCAAGATTTCAATTTGCACCAAAAGAAATCCATATGATCAAGTAAAGCAAAGAGAATCCTAAGATACTTAAAAGGATGCCAGGAAGTCGGCTTATGGTATCCAAAGGAAGGAGGATTCAAGCTTATTGGTTACTCAGACTCTGATTATGCAGGAAGAGCACTTCAGGCACATGTCAAATGCTTGGAAACAGACTAATTTTATGGTTTAGCAAGAAGCAAAACTCAATAGCCACATCCACAGCTGAAGCTGAGTACATAGCTGCGGGCAGTTGTTGTGCCCAAGTCTTATGGATGAGACAACAGTGAGAGACTATGATGTTGAAGAAAAAGAGATTCCAATTATGTGTGATAAACAAGTGCTATTTCAATCACTCAAAATCTGTGTTGCACTAAAAAACAAAGCACATTGATGTCGATATCACTTCATAAGAGATCATGTGGAAAAGAAAGACATCACCTTGGAATATATCTCAACTGATAAACAATTAGCTGACATATTCACAAAGCCATTATGTGAATCAAGATTTGAAGAACTCAAGCATGAGCTAGGGTTGATTGAGCTGAGTTAACACTCAGAAGACTCAAGGAGAAGAAATGAAATTTGAAAAGATGAAAATAGAAGAGGTTTGTGAATCGACTAAGTGAATCACCAGATGTCGAAAAATCATTTGCATCGAGTTAGCTGACAGCTGAGTACCTATGTGAAAAGAGAGAAGAAGAGTTGAATCAACTAAGGAGTAAGCTGAATCATTTATGAGCTAAGTGATAAACAACGCAGTCGTTTTTAATGAGCGGGAATGTTTTTAAGGATGACGTCAGCGTCATAATGACGGGTACAATCAAAAGTTGCACAAAAGCATATGATTGATATAAATCTTTGCCGCATTAAATGAGAGCAATTCAATGCTAATCGGCGTGCTAAATCGTGAGCCGTTGATCTCGATCAAATTTCAAAAAACCGTATGCACGCCCTTTCATAACCCACATATATACCCTTTCGTCCGTTTCTCTCTCACTTTACACAAACTGTTCATCTCTCTCAAAAGCAAAGAAAGCAACTTTTCTCTCGAAACCCTACAGATCTCCAGAATAATTTTCTAAAAGTCTCGTTCGGTAAAACTTCAAGTAATGGCATCCACTTACGATTTTGTGTTGGGAAAACAAATCCACACCGACTCTCATCGTAGATTTTGAAAGTATGATCAAACAGGGGTTGGATGAAACCCTTGTGAAGAAGATAGTGAAAAAGTGGAAAAATCAACAAACCCTTTCTCACTATGGAGTTTCGAGATGACTTATGTTGAAGAAGTCGCTCGGTTCTACGTGAATCTTTGAAGTTCACGACGAGGGAATCAAGTCCTCTGTTCACGGAAAAGAGTTTACGATCATCTTTGAGGATCTAGCGGAGCATTGTTTGCTTTCCGTCGGAAGGAAAGCAGGAGATATTGAGGCCGATGTAAACTTGGTGTTGCATGGAAGGAAGTGGCCAAACCCGACTATCTTTGCGAAGGTGGTTTATACGGTGATAAGAAGTCTTTGAAAGAAGACTACCACAAGTTATGGATATTGTTGCCAAGTGCGTAGACATCAAATTTGGAAGCTTTAATCAACTATACAAAACTAAGGTGATAGTGATGGCTGCGATCATGCAGGAGAAGAAGGTAAATTGGGCTGAGTTTGTATACAGCAGACTCTGCCAAAATGTTGGAAATAAGTCTTTCAAGGAAGATGGATCGTTCGGGAGATCCTTGGGGTATGGCCTTGTGATTGGCGGTTGATGGAGGTGAATGGTGTTCCACTCCGACATGGAAAGGCATTCCATGTCAATAAGAAGATGTTCCGATCGAATCTCTCAGGAGATCAGAAGAGAGCTTATGCCAAGAGGGCGGACACTAGTGAGGGCGAATCAGCTGACCCTGAGAAAACAGCTGTTGTCTCCCCTCAGAAGAAGAAAGTTCGCCCATGCACTGGAAATAAGATCACGCCCCAAAGACAGTCAAGAAAACAAAAGATGCACCGCCCCGCAGCCGAAAGTCACCTCCGCCCTCGCAGCGCAACGGAGAAGGAACCTCAAATACCTTCTCCAGGTTGTCAAGAAAAGGAGGAATGACAAGCCTAGAAAGCTAGCTCCTCAAGAAAAAGAAAAAGCACGCCCCCGCCGCCTGGACTCGAGGAAAGCGCATCCGAACCAGAAATTCCTCCGGTAAGGACCAAAAGGAGAAGACTCTTCCAAAGGACGACGCTTGAGAAAACAAATGAGTCTCGCCACTCACTGAACAGATCAGATCAAAAACGACTTGAGAAGTAGAGTCTCCGGAGATTATTGATGCTACGCAAGTCTCTCCGAGGACGATCACAGAGGCAAGTCGTAGAAACCATGTGGAGGACAATCGAGAAAAAAAAAAAGCATCTAAGACAAATTGAATCCCTCTGTTGACAGGATCGCATCTCCACCTGCGACAGACGCTGCTGAGGGTGAAGAGCAGCAAGCTCTACTACCCTCCATTCCTGAGACAGAAGGCCAACACGAAAATGATGATGATGATGTGATCATGCTATCTCCACCATATCCAGACATTCAAAATCGTCTGCGAGAATGGAGGAAGTGGAAGCTGAGTCGATCAAGGGAATAGTTCCAAAGACCTGAATTTATTGAAGAAGAAGAAGAACTGATGAATTTCCTCGGTTTGACCACAGTGGTCCAGGCATTGGATGAGGAGAACTGCATAGATATTTTGAATATCTTCAAAGAAAAGGAGAATGAGCGATTGGCAGAGGAAGCTAAAGCCCGAGAGAAGGCCAATATTCGTCCCTTCACTGGAACTACTGATCACACTCATCCCCACCTTGATGTTCTCTCAGGAAGTGATGAGGATCTGGACCCCCGCTGCTTCTGAAGAGTTGGAAATGCAGCAAGCCATGCGGGAATCCAGAGTAATGCATGAGCAACAAGCGATGGAAGGACCTGGAGAGTCTTCCAAATCACGGTTGAAATTGACCTATGGGAGTGGTGCGCAAATTGCAATTCAGCTGTTGTTCGCGACCACTTTGCGACCATTCGGCTCATTCGATGACGGATCTAAGGGCATTGGCGATGAAACCGGGAACTTGGGGACCTAAGTCGAGCCAACCCCTATTGAAGGTGTCTTACCACCGCCCCAACTTTGAACACTCAAAGGAAAGCAGTAGGGAGTTTGGAGAAGAGTGACCCCATTCCAAGTCACTCGGTGGTGTGCCACGGTGACGGGGAAACTCCCTCCTGCAGCTAGGTCGGAGGTTGCTACGACAACTCCACCATGAATCTCGGAGGCGAAGTGGAGACGGAAAAAAAGATACACATCAAGTTGTCCTTGTGGCTCGGACGATTGAGACATCTCATTTGAAGTGCCAAATCGCTCCGCAGTTGAGGACGCCGCTGGCGATGCAAAGAGAGGCACAGATGGATCTCGCCCCGGGAGTTAACACTGGCAATGAAAGTGCAATCCACGGAGTTGAGACTTGTGGATGCCACCGTCAAAGAGCCTAAGACAGTGAGTGCAGCCGAAGGGAATGTCCAAGGCCTTGCTACGATTGAGACTGCAGGAGGAATCGAAGGCCTATGGGAGGTTGAGACTTCCCGAGGTAAAGAGGTAGAAGCAGAACATCCCTCCAGTTATCATCGATGCATCCGAGAAGGAGATAAGTGCCCTTCATGATTCCCAAGACAACCCCGATGTAACTTTTCGGGATCGAAGGTGAAGATGAAGCCGAGTCATCCCCTATTGCAAGTCCAAACGACTCGGTGAGGATGTTCTTCCCAAAGACGAGTAAGCAAAATTCAAGATCGCTCGTCAAAAGTTCAACTTTGATGATGAGCCACCTACAAGTCTCATCATCGTCCGATGACGCCTCGATACGGCCGAGGACCGGATAACTCATATGGAAAAAAATTTGAGACCGAAGGCCGTTGAGATTGTTGAGGCTCGGCCACCACCGGGTCCATACCACAACAGACCCTAGTTGAATCACAGTCAACTGCGCAGGCTCCCAAAGCTGCAGTAGAATCGACTCAACCGGGCACATCACGGCCGCAAGTCACAGTTGAACATATTCTCTATGTCCGTGATGATGCGTTTGAACAAACTTTCCCTTTCTCACTGGAGCTGCCCGATCTTGATGAAGAATCAGCTAGAGATCAACAACGTTTCCATAGACCTGATCCAGTCATTCCAACAGATACCATCATTCCAGCAAACTTTGACTTTGACTTTGCTTGGCCGCCAAACCGAGTGAGGTAACGGAGGTAACAGCTGAGGTTCGAGAAGTTTTCAAGGCTATATTTGTGGAGATAGAGAAGATGGAAAGGCACCAGGCCTCATTAGATATGTGGTTGGATAACCGAGATGCTAATCTCACTGCCGATCTGCGTGGAATCATAGTCAGGATCCGGGAATGGTGGCAACAGAAGAGATAATGCGCGTTGAACAAGTTCGATATTTCAAAGCATTGTACAATAAGATGCTAATCTGGAGCGCTGACAATGCTGACATGAAGAAAAGGATGCAAGAAAACATTGATAGAATGCATACCTCTCATACCACGAGAAATGGAGTCAGCTGCGAATTTCATCGAAAAAGAACTTCGCGCATAGAGGAGAACATGAATGAAAAATTCAAGACATTCTTATGGCTGAAATGAAGTTGGTGACAAGCCGAATCCAATGCCACTCGCATTTAATTTTGAGAAGCATACTCCGCAGTGAGAATCCAGCGTAACTCGGCTATCGATCGCCTAGATTTCATGCTTGTCGGGCATGTTTCAGGGGAGTTCCTCTCCCCTTTGATGATGCCAAAAAGGGGAAGAGGAATACCTAAAGACGTTGGAAGGGTCCGCAACCAAGAAGAAGAAGGACGTGAAGGAGAAGACAGTTTGAAAAAAAGAGAAGAAATAAAAGGAAAATCGAGTTGAGGGGGAAGGTTCGAAAGACATGACCTTAATGGTTGCTAGAACCCTCAACAAGGACTTGTCACTGGCCGACATAATCAGCAAACTTTCAGTGACTCTGCCGCTCCAACACTCTGTTGTGCCCATGTCTGAAAAGAGGAAGATAGTAGAAGCAGAGATGACGGAGATTGAAAGAAAAATGGATGCCCGTGCGATGGACATACTGAAACAATACGGAGGCATTCCGGCAGGAAGAGACACTGATGCCATTTTAGACGTCGAAACGGAGCCAAGATCTGTTGATGAATTCAAGACGCTCGCATCCGAGGGATACTTCGAGAACATGACCATGGCCCAAGCCTGGGACTTGTATTGGGAAAAAGGCCTCAAGTTGTGCGAAGAAGCTGATAGGCAGCAGACTCCGAGCAGTCACTCTGCTGGTCACTCTACTGGTCATTCTACTGGAATGAAGAAGGCCTCAGTACAATACACACCCAGAGGAAGAAGTAGAAGCAGTGGAGAAAGAGGTTTCAAACCTAGACCTCTACCCAAAAACATTGAATACATAGATCCAGGGAAGAATGGAGGGATCTATTGGGCTGGGTTTGACGAAGTAGCCAACCTGCAAGTGGCCAAGAACAATGTTGAATATGTAAATAGAATCGAAGAAGAAAATCGAAGACAAACTCAGATGTGGGAAGAGAGACAAGAAAGAAAAAGAAGAGATGAAGCTGCCAGAAAAGCCTATGAGAAAAAGAAAGCAGCTGAAGAAGAGAAGAAGAGAAAAAGGTCGAAGCACGAGAGATGAAGAAGAAAGAAGGAGGCAACGAAGGAGATGAAGTGTTGCTGTCCACCCCTTCATGTAATTTACTTTTGTAAATACATAAGTATGTAAGTCATCTGTACATTCAATAAGAAATCTGTAATTTCTCTATTTTTTTGCGTAGACATAGATGCTTGCTCTGATACACTTTGTAAACAGCTGTGTAAAGGACAAGAATGTTATGATCAATAAAAAGATTGATTCTACGCATACATTCTCTCACATCGCACTACCCGTATGTATCTTCGACGCTTACATTCTTGCATGTATGTTTTAAGTTTTGGCATCATCAAAAAGGGGAAATTGTTGGGAAATTTATTGTTTAGATTTTGATGAATGCCATGTAAAACTTAGACTAAGAAGTTGGCACCCCATTTTCCTTGTATTTTGCATTGTAATAGATAATTTGTCGACGAGGTGAGTCAAGTCGACTATGCATGGATATACAAGAAGTCAATGAAGGCTAAAATGAAGACTTATTTGTGGAAGAAATTGAGTATGGCAAGGAGGAGAAGTCAAGAACTCGATGAAGGAGTATCGGTGGCTACAACTATGAGAAGTGTCGGTCAAGTCACCTCTAGACTGAAGTTAAATTAAATTGAAGACATGAGATGAGTCTTCCATGATTGGGAGAGCGACTCGAAGTCACACGGGAAGTTAAGGAACTGAATCAAGTCAAGACAATCGAAAAGAGTCCGTTGTACGTAAGTCAAGAAAGTTACTTAAATAAGTAATACTTCCATGCCGCAATATTCTAAAGTGCCCGATCCCGAAGCGTGCAAAAGGAATAAACCAATGGGAAGATTGCACGTGTCAAGCTCCGAAAAAGTGAAGGTTCATTTAATACGAGGAAATGTCAATGTTAGGAAATTTATTGTTTAGATTTTGATGAATGCCATGTAAAACTTAGAATAGGATGTTGGCACCCCATCTTTTTGTTGTAAAATGCATTGTAATAAATAGGGATGGCCAATTTGAGTTAAGTCGGCCTATGCCCTAACATGCAAGAAGACAATCGGAGATTAGAAGGAAGACTCGCGAGACATTTGAGTATGGCAAAGAAGAGTAGACGGGAACTCTCTTGAAGAAGCAAATCGAGATGCGGTGAGTGGAGCATCATCAAGTCGACTCAAGAAAAGCCAAGTCTCAAGTTGAAGTGAAGAAGAGTCATCCATGATTGGAAGTCGACTCTAAGTCACCTCGGGGAAAGCAAAGAAATGCGATCAAGTCGAGATAATCGAAAAAGATCCGTTTTACGTAAATCAAGAGAATTACCTAAACAAGTAATATCTCCATACCACCTTTCTCGAAGTGCTCGATCCCGAGAAGCGTGCAAAAGGAACAAACCAATGGGAAGCACTACACCGTGTCGAACTCGAAAAGGTGAATAACAATTCATACGAGGAAATGGCAATTCCAAGGATCGCAACAAGACAAGCCAACGATCGCAAGTGACTTTCAAAAATGAGCCTATCTCTTCAACGGGCAAATTTTTGAAAGATCACTATAAAAGGCCGAGAAATGACTTTGAGAATTAGCGAGATGATGAACTAGAGACCGAACCAAAAACGTTCAAGCAATTATTAGAAAATCAAATATTCTCAATCCTCAAGCCTACACTACGAAGAACATCAATCCAACACTCACTGTGAAGGAAAGATAACTTCAATCGGTTGAAGAGGAAAATCTTGAAAAATCAAGGGGTCTACATTCCACGAAGGATTGTAGGAAGGTTCAAGGTCGAACCAAGTCTTGAGCTTTCGGAGGGCTTCGTGATCAAATCCAAAGAGCTTGAGCAAGGGTCAGTAGTAGCAAGCAAAGCATTTTGCCTGTGAAGAAGTTGAGTCGCACGAGAAGCGGTGAGTGATCAAGGCGTCTCAGATCGAGTCCCAAAGGATCAAGTCGGTTTGTGTGATCAAGACTTGATCGGGATGCTACCACTTTGTATCTTCGATCAATACCTAGTGGATTCCTCCAGAGTTGGAGAAGAGAGGAGTAGAAGAATTACCCCATCTCGAACCTCTATAAAAATTTCATTGTGTCATTTACATTTCAAAGACTTTAATTCCTCGCATCTTAATTGTTTAAATCGATAAATTTGCTATCCACTTGATAATTTCTAAGTACTAAACCAAGCACTAAATCCTTGCTTAAGGGTATCAAGTCTTCCGCTGAAAACAAACCACGAGTTGAGTTAATTTAGACCCAATAGCTGAGTTACTCCATCAACACTCGAGTTGAGTCCGTTGAGAGACTAACTCTCTTGATCAACTAAATTGGTCATCACCTAGACACATCTGTGTAGTATCAACTCGAATATTTAAAAGGACTAAATTGAAAATTTGGTAAGGTTTATTCAACCCCTCCCTTCTAAACCTTACACTTACACCCCTTGGGACTACAAGTGGTATCGGAGCGGTTGGTTCATTGAGCCTTCCGCATCAGTTCTTGAACTAGATCTCCAAACTTTTCAAAGTCTGCTTTAGTACTTAAACTTTCAAAACTCTTTTTATCATTAAAAGTTATTATCATGGAAGCAAATTTGACACGCATCCCTATGTTCAAGATTGCAGAATTTGATGATTGGAAAATTCGTATGCGAGGCTCATCTATCAAAGATTACATGATGAGATGTGGATAGTGATAGAGGATGGGCCACTGCAAATCTTAAAGGTGAACACACTGTTGTAAGAAGAAGAGCTGCATTGAAGGAGAAGAGGATGTAGCTCCCGGACGGTCATGGTTGAAAAACCAAGAACCGAATGGACAAATGATGACAGAAAAAGATACAACTGGACAATGTAGCCAAGGACATCCTTTACAAAACTTTGGACAAAGCCATGTTCAATAAAGTCAAATCATGCAAAACGGCTAAAGAAATGCAGGACAAGCTAACATTGATTTGTGAAGGCTCGAGCAAATCAAAGAAAACAAATTATCGTGGGCATGTATCACAGAAGTTTGAGAACTTCAAAATGATCTCAGGAGAAAACCTGGATCAACTGGATGCTCGATTCACGAAATCACCAACGAGTTATACGCACTTGGAAAGGAATATACACGAGAAGAAATGTGTATGAAAATTCTAAAAAGTCTTCCGGTGAATGGGAAATGAAGGTCATGGCACTAAGACATTCCATGGACCTATCAAAGACATCCAACCATGAACTATTCTCGGACCTCAAAGCCTACGAGTTTGAGTGAGAAGAAAAGACCGAGGAAGAGACAATTTGTACCCAAAAATTTGCTCTAATTGTTAAAGATGGGAAAGAGCGAGGTCAAAGAAGTCATTGATCCGGAAGAAATAGCCCCGATGGTTAAAAGGTTCAACAAGTTCTTCAATAAGAACTACAAGAGAGGAAAGGGTGAATCTTCCGAGAAGACACTCAACTCCCTCCAAATCAAGGAAGATAGGCCAACCAAGAGAACAAATCATCAAAAAGTTGAATATCAAAGGGCGACAATTCAAGAGTGGAAAGAGTCGATCAAAAGGTGAATTTCTATCTTTGAACTGTAGACAACCAGGTCACTATGCCATTGATTGCTCATATCCTGTAGTTAACAAATACGAAATGAAGAAGAAAGAAAGGTCTTTGAGAAAGAAGACAAGAAAAGAAAAAGGCAATGATGGCTGCAGAGATCTTTGAAACACCAAGTCAAGAGAGACAATGATTCGGATAGCAGTGAAGCCGACTATTCAAGTGACTCGAAGAAGAAGCCCGATCCGCTTGATGGCCAAGGAACAAGATCAACCTGACCAAGAAGATGAGGTACACTCTAACTCATCAAACTCGGACTCTAGTGATAGTGATGCGACACACACACTTCATCACCCACTGATCTTTATGATTCATTAGGCAAAATGATGAAAGATTTTGAACACATTAAATCCTCACACACACTATTAAATGAGGAAAACAGCCTACTCAAGAGCCAAAACTCAAAGCTGACTAAGGAGCTGAGTACTCTAAGTCAAATAGCTGATGAGAATGAAAGTTTAAAAGCTGAAAATGCTAAGTTAATAGCAGAAATAGTTGCCATAGAGAAGAGGGAGAATGACCTCAAAAATGTTATTGCCTCATTCACTAAGGCATCTAAATCATTGGATGATCTTATTATGAGTCAAAGAGAATGTGGAGACAAGACAGGCTTAGGATTTAATTCCTCTGTGCTGTGTCAAACCTCAAAAGTAATTTTGGAAAAAGGATCTTCAAGCCATGAAGAGTCTAAAAAATCCAAAACTCTAAATGTTGCACACACATTCACTCCAAAGCACAATTACAAGCAAAGCGGCCTTGGCTATAAAGGAAAAGGAAAACTTGACCCGATTGAGTGCGGCTGAAAGGATAGCCGAGAAGAGATTCGGCCCGAGTTCCTCAAAGAAACTCCAAACAGAAAATACTCTTGTAAAGAAGAAGCGCAGAGCTACCAAAAACCCCAGAAAATCTATAAAAGAAATACATATGATGGGAATGGTAGAAAATATCCAAGCCAAGCTGATTGGAATAATGTGAACCATCAAAGATAGACTTATGGAATATAAGCCCAAATGGCAAAGGCCTAGAACTCAAAGAAAGGCCATTCCAAAAGTATAAGAGCTTTTATCAAAGACACATATGCACCTAGGCACTACACTCGGAGACACCACAATTACCCAAAGAAGGCAATTGCTAAAACTTATACACAGCATGAGGACAAAAGAGATATTTGTATGAACCTAGAATCCCCAAGCAATTTGCCAGGATTAATTATGATTATGGCAGCGATAGATGGCAACCCCTTAGAGTCAAATCATTTGGCTATAAGTTGGTTGGATCATCTTACAATTCTAACCCCTCGGGACCTGGACAAGTATGGGTACCTAAAACTTAATTTCCTTGATTGCGGGTTCAAGGAACAAATTGAGTGCCAAGGAACCTGGTACATGGATAGTGGTTGTTCCGGACATATGACAGAAATAAGAAAAATCTGTCAAAATTCAAGGAAGTTAAATGAGCAAAAGTCATATTTGGAGGAAATGAAGCTCAGGTGAAATAAGAGGCATTGGATCCGTCAAGGGGAACGGATTAGAAATCCCGGATGTTGCATATGTCGAAGGACTCAACTTCAACTTGCTAAGTATAAGTCAACTCGTGACAAGGGCTATAATGTTGGATTCAACATGGGTGTATGCCAAATCAAGGATCTTGAATCGAATGAAGTTGTGTTGCAAGGTTGCGGACAAAAGAACATGTATGTAGTAGATTGGTCAACCGCTACACACAAAGACATGTCTATTAGCAAAGAGCACAAATTTGAATCAAGTTGGCCGTGGCACAAAAAGCCGAGTCACCCGAATTTCAAAACGATTAACAAGCTTGCGTAGTAGTCTTGTGGAAGGACTTCCGGACTCGAGATACAAGAAGGATAGTATATGTGATGCATGTCAAAAGGAAAACAAATCAAATCTTCATTCAAAGAAAATACATGTTCATCTTCAACAAGAATATTGCATCTGCTACATATGGATCTATTTGGCCCAGTGGAACCAACCAAAGATAAGTAGAAAGAAATACACCTTGGTGGTAGTAGATGACTACTCAAGATACACATGGACAATATTCATGTGTAAGAAGAAAGAAACTCTACAAAAACTACCACGGTGATGAAGAGGATTCAAACGAGAAGAGCCAAACCATTATCAAAATAAGATCGGGAGAGAGGAACCGAGTTTGTCAATGGAATAATAACTCGATATTGTATTGAAAATGGTATTGGTCATGAACTATCGGCAGCAAGGACTCCACAAATGAGAATGGAGTTGCGAAAGAAGGAACATAACTCTCAAAGAAGCGAAGGACCATGTTAGTCAAGGGGGTTACCAAAAAGATTTTGGTGAAGCAATCAACACGACTTGCTACACTCAAAAAACAGGATGTATGATAAAAACAGAACCGGTGACAAAGACTCCTATGAGATTTGGTGGAAGAAAACCAAATGTTGCATATTTGTAATATTTGGATGTAAATGCTTCATCCACAACAATGGCAAAGACAATCTAAAGGCTTTCGATGCTAAAGTCGATGAAGGTATCTTCTTGGGATACTCGGTGAAAGCAAAGCCTACAGAGTACTCAACAAAAGGACTATGGTTGCGGAAGAATCCATTCATGTGGTATTCGATGAGCCAAATGTAAATGGAGAAGACATTGAAGAGTCACCACAAGTGAATCATCCAACCATACTGAAGAGTCCCTATCTTTGAAGTTGAAGAATTTGGAATTATAAACTCGAGAAGAAGATGAGATAGTGAATCTCAAAAAACAATTTGGAAAATTTGCGGCTAAGTGATTACGAGAGAGTCGAACACAAAGAACACGGTGCAAGCAAGACGATCGAATCCGGCTAACTTACTCCAACTTTGATGTAAGATGGCCGAGAGACCATCCACTTAACTTGTCATTGGAGATATAAGAGAAGGTGTCAAAACAAGATCGAACTCAACAAGAAGCCATGTTCACATGCTTTATCTCGCAAATAGAGCCCAAAGATGTGTTACAAGCATTGGACGACACACATTGGATTCAAGCTATGCAAGAAGAGTCGAATCAGTTTGAAAGAAATAAAGTATGGGAATTAGTTCAAAGACCCACACATCAAAATGTTATTGGTACTAAATGGGTGTTCGAAATAAGATGAACGAGGAAGGTTACGTGGTAAGAAACAAGGCAAGACTAGTAGCCAAAGGATATTGCCAAGAAGAAGGAATAGATTTTGATGAAACATTTGCTCCTCGTAGCAAGATTGGAAGCTATAAGGATGTTTCTTGCCTATGCGACTCACAAGAATTTCATTGTATATCGATGGATGTAAAAGTGCATTCCTAAACGGTTTATTGGAAGAATAAGTGTATGTTGAACAACCTCCAGGATTTGAGCAGAAGACTCTTGGAGATAAGGTATACAAACTCAAGAAAGCCTTGTATGGATTGAAACAGGCACCGAGAGCATGGTATGATACTTTGTCACAATTTCTAATCGAAAATGGATTCACAAAAGGAAAAGTAGACATAACACTTTTCGTAATTCAAGACAAAAAGAGTATCCGCTTGTTCAAATATATGTGGATGACATCATTTTTGGATCCACAAACAAAGAGTTGTGTGAAAAATTTTCAAACCTCATGCAAAGTAAATTTGAAATGAGCATGATGGGAGAGCTAACATTATTCCTTGGACTCCAAGTGAAACAATGAAGGATGGAACCTTCATAAGTCAAACAAAATACACCAGAGACTTAATGAAGAAATTTGGTATGGAGGAGAAGTCTTCCGTGAAAATACCAATGAATACATCATCCAAAATGGACATGGATGCAGATGGCAAGCCGTAGATCAAACAAGATACTGAGCACTTATTGGATCATTGCTCTACCTTACAAAGCCAGCGGGCCGACATCACTTTTTTTGTAGGTGTATGTGCAAGATTTCAATCTGCTCCAAAAGAGAGCCATATGACAAAGCCTAAGAGAATATTGAGATACTTGAAAGGAAGTCAAGAAGTTGGCTTATGGTATCCAAAGGAAGGTGGATTCAAGTTAATTGGCTATTCGGACTCGACTATCTTTGGATGCGAGTTGATGAGAAAAAAGCACTCGGCACATGTCAAATGCTAGGAAACAGTGATCTCCTGGTTTAGCAAGAAGCAAAATTCAATAGCCACCTCTACGGTGAAGCGAGAATACATACATCTGCGGGCGAGTGTTTGTTGTGCCCAAGTCCTATGGATGAGACAAAGGTGAGAGACTATGAAGTTGAAGAAAAAGAAATTCCAATCATGTGTGATAACACAAGTGCAATTGCAATCACTCAAAATCCGTGTTGCACTCAAGAACAAAGCATATCGATGTCGATATCACTTCATAAGAGATCATGTTGAAAAGAAGGACATCATCTTGGAATATATCTCAACCGATAAACAATTGGCCGACATCTTCACAAAACCATTATGTGAGTCAATATTTGAAGAACTCAAACATGAGTTAGGGTTAATTGAGTGGTGACACTCGAAGAAGAATCAAAGAAAAGAAATGGAACACTAAAAGGGAAAAAGAGTGAACTCACAAATCGCCTAAGTAAATCAGTTGTATTGGAAAGACATCTATACTAAGTTAGTTAGGAATGAGTCACTAAGAGAACTGTGAGAAGAAGAGTTAAATCGGCTAAGGGATAAGCCGAGTCACTTATGAGCAAAGTGACAAAAACGCAAATCGTTTTTGCTAAGCGGGAATGTTTTTAAGAATGACGTCAAAGATAATGATGATGTCTGAGACATAAAGCGCACACCAAGCTTATGATTGGATATAAATCTTTGCCGCATTAAATACGAGACATTAAATGCTAAATAGGCGTGCAAAATCTAAACCGTTGATTTCGATCACATTTTAAAAACCACCCGCACGCCCTTTCATAAACCATACTTAAACCATTTTCGTCCGTTTCTCTCACACACTACCAAAACTGTTCATTTCTCTCTCGGAAGCAAAGGCAAAAATCTTCTCAAAACCCTACCTATCTTCAAATCAATCTCTAAGTTTTCTTCGATAAAATCCTGAAAAATGGCACCAACCTATGATTTTATCAAGTTAGGAAAGCAAATCCACACCGGGTCTCATTGTGGATTTCGACGGCATGGTGAAACAGGGTCCGATGACACCCTAGTGAAGAAAATCGCCGAGAAATTGGAAACGCCTGGAAATTTGAAATCGTTTTCGATCTTTGGAATATCCGATGACTTATGTGGAGGAGGTCGACGATTCTCGTGAATGCCGAGATTCACGATGAAGGGATAAAGTCCCATTGCTCACGTAAAGCGACTCACCATCTCTCGCAAGGACTTGGTGAACATTGCTCACTACCAACGGAAGGAGCATCGGAAATTAGCGAAGGCGATGTAAACCAGGTCGGCCGCTTGGAAGGAAATAGCCAAGCCCGACTATCTTTGATAAAATAGTTTACACATCAAACAAGAGGTCTTGAAGGAGGATTATCACAAGTCTGTTGGACATAGTTGCCAAATGTATCGACATCAAATTTGGCGGCTTTGACCAATCACAAAAGCAAAGTTGATTGTGATGGCGGCGATCATTAAAGAAAGGAAAATAAATCGGCTGAGTTTTCTCTGCCAGACTATGCCGAATGTAGGGAACAAATCCTTCAAGGAAGATGGCACATTTGGAGGATCCCTAGGATATGGCACGGTGATTGGCCGGATGATGGAGGTGAAAGGTGTCCCTCTTAGACATGGAAAGACGTTCCATGTTAACAAGAGGATGCTCGAGATCAAACCTCTCTCCGGCGCACGAAGAGAGCCTACGCGAAGAGAGCCGACACAAGTGAGGGGGAATCGGTGACCAAGATATCAAATTGTTTCCTCTCCACCAAAGAAGAAAGTCGCCCCTACGGTGCTAAGAAGAATCTTTGCTCTGCAAAGAAAGAAAGTCAAATATGCTCCGCCCTGCAGCAGAGTCACACCGCCCTGCGGCCGTGTCTCCCCCGCCCAAAAAGCTAGCGGTCGAGAAGGACTCTCAAATACCTTCTCCAATCGTCAAAAAGAGGAGAACTCGATAAGCCAAGACGGCCGGCTCCTTAGAAGAAAAACACAAGACGCCCCCGCGCCCAAGACTAAGAAGAAAGCGTCTCGAACGAGAAATCCCTCCGTACAAACTAGAAGACAAAGAAGAATCATCAAGCGCTCCGAGCTTGAAAAACCAAATTGAGTCGCCCACTCACTGGAACAAATACTTAAACCGCTTTTGAAGCCGAGTCCCCAGATGTAATTGATGAAACAGCTAAGTCTTTCAAGGCGTCGTGCAGAGGCAACTCAAGAAATAGCTGCATCCACGCAACCGAATCGAGACACAAGAAGAAAGCGCGATAGAGCGATAGTGATGTGATGATCCTATCTCCACCTTACCCGGACATCCAAAATCGTCTGCGTGAGTGGAGGAAATGGAAATTGAGTAAATCAAGGAAGCAGTTCCAACGGCCCGAGTTTATAGAAGAAGAAGAGGAGGCTGTTAAACTTCCTTGGACTAACTCGTGATCCTACGGATGAAGACAAGCGCACGGATATCCCGCAGATCTTCAAGGACAAGGAGAAGGAAAAGACAGCAGAGGAAGCCGAGGCACGTGAGAAGGCCAACATCTGTCCTATCTCGGCACTACGTAACACACACATCCTCTCCTTGATGTCTTATCCGATGATGATGAGGATCCGGACTCTGCTCCGCCGCCACGAAAGAGTTGCAAATGCAGCAAACATTACACGAATCTAGAATCCTTCACGAGCAAAGATTGATGGAGGGACCAGGAGAGTCCTCCGAACACACCGAAATTGATCCAATGGGAGTGGTTCAAACAAATCGCCAACTGTTGTTGCTGCCACCACTTCTGCCTAACTCCTGGAAGAAGGCAATAAGGGAAATGGCGATGAAACCGGGATAGTGGGGACCCCAATCGAGCCAACCCCTATTGAAGGTGTCTTACCACACCGCCCCAATGGTGAACACTCAATAGAAACAATGGGAGTCGGAGACGAGTGACCCCATTCCAAGTCACTCGGTGGCGCCGAGGGGGAAACTCCTCCTGCAGCAAGGTCGGAGAATGCTGCAGATGATTCAACAACGAATCCAGGAGGCGAAGTGGAGGAAGTACAAACACTAAACGAACAGCAAGTTGTCATCAACGAAGCTCAAACGATTGAGATCAAGTTTGGTGAGGTGCCAACCGAAGGCTAATGAATGACGATGCGATGCGCCGAGGCACGAGGAAGGAATGCCCGGGAGTTAACACACAGGCGGTGAAAGTGCAATCCATGGGGTTGAGACTCCAATGGATGCCACCATAGAAGACCCTAAGACAGTGACTTTAATCGTCGAAAGGGAGGTCCAGCCTCATTGCAATCGAGACTGCTGCAGGAGGTAATGAAGGCCCACGGGAGGTTGAGACTTCCGGGGTAAAGAAAAGCTCAAGTAGAGAACATCCCTCCCGCTATCATTGACCCATCCGAAAAAGGAGATAAGCGCACTTCATGATTCCCAGGATAATCTGATGTAACCTTTCGGGATCGGCGACGAAGAAGAAGCCGAGTCATCCCCGTGATGACTCAAAAGACTGTTGCGGATGTTCCAAGCACGAGCAAGTCGATCCCAAGACTACTCGTCAAACCTTTAATTTTGATGATGAGCCACCAATGGAAATCTCATCATCGTCCGATGACGCTCGATAAGGCCGAGGACCAGTCCACTCAATTGGAGAAACCATTTGAGACCAACGAAGCTGTTGAGACAGTGAGGCTCAAAGCAAGTCGGGTCCACTTCACATGAGACCCAGTGAAACAGAGTCCACCGCGCAGGCTCCCAAGCTGCAGCGGGTTCGACTCAAAAGGAACTTCACCCGCCCTCTCATCATTGAGCAAATCCCTATTGGCCGTGATGATTCCTTTGTAGAATCATTTCCTTTCTCCTTAGAGGTACCCGAGCTCCATGAAGAGTCGAGAACGAGCTCGCACGCTTCCAGACCAGACTCCCCGTCATTTCGTCAGGTACCATCGTTCAATCGACTATGACTTTGACGCGCATGGCCATCACCGCAACGGAAGAATCGGTGAAGTTCGCGAAGTGTTCAAGGCATTATGTCGAGATTGAACGAATGGAGAGGCATCAGGCCTCTATGGACATGCGGATTGGACAACAGAGATGCCAATCTTATCGCCGACCTAAGAGGAATAACTTGATCGAGATCGGGAATGGTGGCAAAAGAAGACAAACAATGCGTGTGGAACAAGTTAGATACTTGAGGACATTGTTCAACAAGTCTGCGGGTATGGAGAGTCGAGAATCGATGCAAAACGAAGTTGAGAGAACACATTGAGCACATGCATGAAGCTCACATTCTTTGAGATAAAGTAGCTGCGTGAGCAAAATAAGAGTGATCTACAGCGTTTGGAAGAAAACATGAATAGAAAATTCAGCCTTCTCATGGCCGAGATGAAGTGATTTCAGCAGAGTCCAACGCTACTCGATCCGATTTCGTCCGCATACTCATGAGAGACTCGAGACAGAACTCTACCATCGTGAGCTCGACTTCCGCTTGCCAATATGTTTCCAGCGTTCTCTCTCTTTTGATGATGCCAAAAAGGGGGAAGAGGAATACCTTAAAGCCACGAGAAGAGATCCGGAAGCGAAAAAGAGGATGGTGCGAAGGAAAGACAGTGAGGAAGCTGAAACAAAAGAAAGGAAAATCTATTGAGGGGGAAGGATCGAAAGATGTGACCTTGATGATTGCACAAACCCCCAACAAGGTCTTGTCACGGTGACATTATCAAACAAACTCCCTATGACTCTGCCACTCCAACACTGCTATATATCTATGGCCGAAAAGAGAAAGACAATTGAAGCAAATGATGGAGGAAGTGGAAGGAAGAATGGATGCCCGGGTTATGAACATCTTGAAACAACATGGAGGCATTCCAAAGAGAGCAGAGATACTTATGCCATCTCGGATGTCGGGACGAGCCACGATCGGTTGATGAATTTAAAACGCTCGTATCGAAGGATACTTTGCAAATATGTCTATGGCTCAAGCTTGGGACTTATCTTGGGAAAAGGGTCTCACGTTATGCGAAGAAGGCGACAGCAAGCAGACTATCTGACCACTCTGCTTTGGTCACTCCGGTCACTCATTTGGAAAGAAGAAGACCCCAAAGACAATACACGCCCAGGAGGTAGAGGAAGAAGTAGTGGTGGAGGAAGAGGTTTCGGACTCCAGCTTCGCCAAAAACATCGAATACATAGATCCAGGCAAGAAAGGAGGGATCTCTTCGGGGTGGGTCTTGACCAAGTAGCAAATTTGCAAGTGGCTAAAAGTAATCTTGAGTATGCGAAAAGAATAGAAGAAGAAAACAAGAGACAAACTCGGCTATGGGAGGAAAGACAAGAAAGATTAAGAAGAGATGAAGCTGCCCAGGAAGGCATATGAAAAAAGAAAAAAAAGAAAATTTGACGACGAGAAAAAAAAGAGAAGAAGAGCGAGAAGATCTTGAACAAGATGAAAGAAGGAGACAATGAAGGAGATAAAGTGTTCTTGTTCACCCCTTCATGTATTTTATGATGTAAATACATACTATGTAAGTTTTTCGCAATAAAGCTATAAATTCTTTATTTTTGTAGACAAATGTTTGCTCGATACACCTTGTAATGTGATTGTGTAAAAGAACAAGAATGTTATGATCAATAAAAGGATTGATTCTACGCATACATTCTATGTGAATACACTATCGTATGTATCTTTGCTATTTTGCATTTTTGAATGATTTAAGTTTTGGCATCATCAAAAAGGGGGAAATTGTTAGGAAATTTATTGTTTAGATTTTGATGAATGCCATGTAAAACTTAGAATAGGATGTTGGCACCCCATCTTTTTGTTGTAAAATGCATTGTAATAAATAGGGATGGCCAAGCCGAGTTAAGTCGCCTATGCCCTAACATGCAAGAAGACAACCGGAGATTAGAAGGAAGACTCGCCGCGAGACAACCGAGTATGGCAAAGAAGAGTAGACGGGAACTCTATGAAGAAGCGGTGAGATGCGGTGAGTGGAGCATCATCAAGTCAACTCAAGAAAAGCCAAGTCTCAAGTTGAAGTGACGGAAGAGTCATCCAATGATTGGAAGTCGACTCTAAGTCACCTGGGGAAAGCAAAGAAATGCGGTCAAGTCGAGATAATCGAAAAAGATCCGTTGCACGTAAATCAAGAGAATTACCTAAACAAGTAATATCTCCATACCACCTTTCTCGAAGTGCTCGGTCCCGAAGCGTGCAAAAGGAACAAACCAATGGGAAGTACTACACCGTGTCAAAACTCGAAAAGGTGAATAACAATTCATACGAGGAAATGGCAATTCCAAGGATCGCAACAA
Source organism: Rehmannia glutinosa (assembly GCA_016081115.2). Lineage (NCBI taxonomy): Eukaryota > Viridiplantae > Streptophyta > Magnoliopsida > Lamiales > Orobanchaceae > Rehmannia > Rehmannia glutinosa. Next base: position 206,027 of record JABTTQ020002305.1, read on the forward strand.
GACAAGCCAACGATCGCAAGTGACTTTCAAAAATGAGCATATCTCTTCAACGGGCAAATTTTTGAAAGATCACTATAAAAGGCCGAGAAATGACTTTGAGAATTAGCAGATGATGAACTAGAGACCGAACCAAAAACGTTCAAGCAATTATTAGAAAATCTGAAATATTCTCAATCCTCAAGCCTACACTACGAAGAACATCAATCCAACACTCACCGTGAAGGAAAGATAACTTCAATCGGTTGAAGAGGAAAATCTTGAAAAATCAATGGGTCTACATTCCACGAAGGATTGTAGGAAGGTTCAAGGTCGAACCAAGTCTTGAGCTTTTGGAGGGCTTCGTGATCAAATCCAAAGAGCTTGAGCAAGTGGGTCAGTAGTAGCAAGGCGGTACGCCTGTGAAGAAGGCGAGTCGCATTTGAAGTGAGTGATCAAGGCGTCTCGAGGCCGAGTCCCAAAGGATCAAGTCGGTTGTGTGATCAAGACTTGTATCGGACCTGTTACCACTTTGTATATTGATCAATACCTAGTGGATTCCTCGGGAGTTGGAGAAGAGAGGAGTAGAAGAATTACCCCATCTTCCAACCTCTATAAAAATTTCATTGTGTCATTTACATTTCAAAGACTTTAATTCCTCGCATCTTAATTGTTTAAATCTTTGATAAATTTGCTATCCACTTGATAATTTCTAAGTACTAAACCAAGCACTAAATCCTTGCTTAAGGGTGTCAAGTGTTAGATAAATGTTTTTATCAAGATTTTGATGATTTTGTTGTAATAAGATTTTATACCAAAACAATGTTTTTATATGTTGTCCAAATACTCCTAAATGATTTAAAATGTTTTTACTAATTTTTGGAGTATTTCTTAGAGTTTTTAATTTGATAAAAATTGGACAACACTTTTGATGGTTTTGTTTAAATTGGTTTTTACACCAAAACTATGTTTACAAAATGTTGTCTAAATACTCCCAAATGATTTAAAATGTTTTTACTAATTTTGGAGTATTTCTTGAAGTTTATTTTTGAAAAAAATTCGGACAACATTTCAAAGGGGCGGTCGGCCGGTCGCCCAAAGTGGTCGCCGTGCACTCAAGATTAGAAAATCGAAACAGAATTTACTGGTCTTGAAAAAAGAGGGGGGGGACCGGTCAAGGGTGAGGTCGACCGGTCGCACCCCACCTCGGCCGGTCGCACCCCGCAACCCCTACGGATCGCACTATTTTTTCAAAACGGTCGAAATCTTCAACAGGCAAACGGCGCCTATGTTATTTTTTGACAAAGAAAATTCCAACCGTTGTAACTGTGACAGCAAGATTTGCTTTTCAATTTTGTACAATATTTCTACATCTTGTGATTTTCTTTTTGTAGACAAAAGTGAAGATAGAGGAGCCTATGTTGGGAGCCTATGTTGGTGAAGCTTCCTATAAATAGAGGATGAATTGAAGACACAAGATACAACACATACAAGCAAAATACACAACAAGAAATCGCAAATTGTTCAAGCTTTCATTTTTACATTCTTGTTGTAATAGCCTAAGTACTTTCACTTGCACATCTTTGAGGTCTAGGCTTTTTGATTCTTGATTACACTTGCACTCAATCTTTGTATTGGTTTCATAGAGTTGTAATCTTGAATTTTGTCCATCATTCAACACAAGACATCCTTGTGAGTATTCTTGTGGTAAGAATACACTTGGGTGATTTAGGTGATAGGTGTTTGAAGAGTGTGGTACTCTTCAAAGGTGGTGAAGGAAGATTGTGGTAATCTCCTTGAAGGTGTTGTAAGAGGATTGTGGTGATCCTCAAGGTGTTGTATTAATTGTGGTAATTAATAAAATCTTTTTCTTTTTGAAATCCATCCCTGAGATCTTTGGGGTGGTAGAGGATTAGGCCCTAGGTGGGTTGAACCTCTTTAAATCAACGAGTGTTGTTTAATTTCCGCATTTACATTCTTGTCATTTACTTGTTGATTCGAAAAAGAGGGTGATTTGCGAAAAATCGGCATAATCTATTCACCCCCCCTCTAGATTATCGTAGCCACTTGGACTAACAAGTAGTATCGAGCCAAACTCTTGGCTAAGCTCGTTCGAGTAAAGAGGAAAGATCCATGGCTACGAATGAAGCTTATCTCACCACCGGCGCCTCCACCAACAAGCCACCACTATTCGACGCCAACAACTACGCATTTTGGAAAGACCGCATGGAGTGCTTTCTACAAGGATGCGGATTTGATATTTGGAATGTGGTCATTGAAGGAGTTTCTCAACCAACAACAAAATTGGAGGATGGTACCACTACTCCCAAGCCATTCAAGGAGTATGATGAAAATGACAAAAAGGCTTTCTCTCTAAATGGTAAGGCCTTAAATATTTTTCATTGCTCTCTTACCGCCACCGAATATAATCGCATAAGAGGCATACGGTCGGCACATGAAGTTTGGGAAAAATTAGAAACCATTTATGAGGGCACAAAGAAAGTAAAACAAGCAAGAAAAACAATGCTTGTGAAAGACTTTGAAAATTTCAATATGCATGATGGTGAAAGCATATCAAAAATGGTGGAAAGGCTTGACAACATTGTCAATCCTCTTGTGGCTCTTGGAAAGGTCATCTCCGAAGAAGACAAGGTGACCAAGGTATTAAACGCCCTTCCGGCTCATGGTCCGAAAAGGTGACGGCAATCACGGAAGCTCAAAATCTTGAGACACTCAAGTTTGATGAGCTCATTGGGAATCTCCTCATTTATGAAGTATATCTCAAGGAGAGGAAAAATTCTCAACCATCCACCTCTAAATCGGGTACGCAAAATATTATTAAAGGCTTAGCATCTTCTTCTAATAATGTTTATTATGCTAGTGATGAGGATGATGAAGAAACGGCGCTCTTGTTAGAAAATTTGCAAAATTTGTAAACAAAAATAAAGCAAGAAAGCCAAGAGACAATTCTTGCTTCAAATGCGGAAAATCCGGGCACTACATAGCCGATTGCCCAAAATTAGCGGAAGAGGAACAAAAGAAGAAAAAGTCTTTTCCGAAAAAGAAGGTGTTAAATGCGGACGTCAAAACTTGGGATGAATTACTTGAAACAACCGACGAGGAAGGAGAATCGAACATGGTCTTATGGCCATAGCGATGAAAATAGCGAGGTACGCTCTAATGCTTCATCTTCTTCCCTAGTTGATGAATTACAATGTGATTTTGATGAATTGCAAAATGAGTTTCAAAATTTGATTGTTAAATACAAGAATTTGAAAAAGGAGCATAAAGAGCTTAAACTAGAAAAGGATAAATTATTTACTTCTTATGACTCTCTTGATAAAGCTCATGCTATTACTCTTACTATGGTCCGTACTCTTGAAACCGAAAAACAAACACTCACAAATGATATTGAAAATTTGAAAAAGGATGTGCATCGATTCAATTTAAGTACGGATAAAGTCACAAAAATTTTAGATGCACAAAGAGGTGAGCATTCTAAATTAGGACTTGGTTATAAACCTTTTCAAAATGCTTTTAAGAAAAAGACCAAGGTCCAACCTTTGTACGTGCTAGTAGTCCTCGTATTATTACTTGTTTTTATTGTGGTAAGAATGGACACTATGCTAGCAATTGTAAATTGAAGAATAATTTTAGCTATTATTGGAGACCTAAAGGTCTCAAGGCTAACCCCATGGACCCCAAAATTATAGGGTACCTAAAAATAATTCCTTTGTAGGTTATAGGGCTATAACAACAATGGAAGATTCAAAATGGCTCGTGGACAACGGATGTTCACGCCATATGACCGGAAAGAGAGAACCTTTTACCAACATCAAGCTCCAAGAAGAGGGTATGGTCATGTTCGGCAATGGCAAAGGAAGAATTCTTGGAAATGGAGAAATTGGTAACTCTTCTTTCTCTCTTAGTAATGTTCTTTTAGTAGAAGGGCTTAAGTTCAATTTGATAAGTGTTAGCCAACTTTGTGACTCAAATTATAATGTTGTTTTTAATAAAGAAAAATGCCTTATTTCCAAAAATGATAAAATTATTTGTGAAGCAATTAGAAAAGGCAATCTTTACAAAATTTGTACAAGTGATTTGGTTAGTCAAAATGTTTCTTGTCTTGTCGCCAATAATGATTTAACTAGCTTATGGCATAGGCAACTTGGACATGTTGGATACAAAAATTTGCAAACTATTTACAAAAACCAACATGTAAAAGGACTACCCAAATTTAATTTTGAAAATCTTGGCTTATGTGACACTTGTCAAAAGAACAAATTAGTAAAGAGTAGTTTTAAGCCCAAAAATGAAATTTCCACTACCAAACCCCTACAAATGCTTCATCTTGATTTGTATGGGGATATTGGTACGGCAAGTCTAAGTGGAAAACATTTCACTTTTGTTATAGTTGATGATTTTTCTAGATATACTTGGGTTCTATTTCTTACAAATAAAAGCGATGCCGTTAATGAGTTTGTTAAGTTGTGTAGACTCATTGAAAATGAAAAGGAAGATACTATTAAGTCCATTCAAGTGATCGAGGTGGAGAATTTGACGGCGAATTTAGAGTCTTTTGTGAAACCAAGGGATATAGTCATAATTTTTCGGCTCCAAGGACACCTCAACAAAATGGAGTAGCCGAAAGGAAGAATCGGACACTTCAAGAAATGAGTCGGTCCATGCTCAATGAATTTTCACTTCCAAAATATTTTTGGGCCGAAGCCGTAAGTACCGCTTGCTATGTCATTAATCGAGTTTATATTCGTCTAAAATGAATAAAACTCCATATGAGCTTTGGAAAGGAAGAACTCCAAATATTAGTTATTTCAAAATATTGGGATGTAAATGTTTTATTTTGAATACTAAGGATCAATTAGACAAACTTGATCCTAAGGCCGATGAAGGAATATTTATGGGGTATTCAATCAAGAGCAAAGCATATCGGGTTTATAATAAGACTAGTGGGGTTGTTGAAGAATCTATCCATGTCAAATTCAATGAAGCTTCGGGTGTTGAAAGGATACCCAATGATGAAAGTGATGAAGAGGATATCGTTGAAACCATTGTTCAAGATGAAACTCAAAATGATCAACCTTCAAGCTCAAGTGTTCCTCAAGAAGATAAAGGTGATACTTCGAACCTTCCCGTAGCATTGAAATTTAAGGGAGATCACCCAAAAGATCTTATTATTGGTGATCCCCTTGATAAAGTAATGACTCGAGGAAAATTTGCCGAGAAAGCTCTTATATCTCAAAAAGAGCCTAAAAATGCTAAGGAAGCCATTGAAGATGAGGATTGGTTTTTAGAAATGCAAGAGGAGTTGAATCAATTTGAAAGGAATGATGTATGGGAATTAGTACCTTGTCCTCAATCTCAAACCATTATTGGTACAAAATGGGTATTTCGGAACAAGCTCGATGACCAAGGCAATATTGTTCGAAACAAAGCAAGGTTAGTAGCTCAAGGTTATTGTCAAGAAGAAGGTATTGATTATGATGAAACATTTGCACCCGTAGCACGTTTAGAAGCTATTCGTATTTTACTTGCCTATTCTTGTTTTAAAAATTTCAAGCTTTACCAAATGGATGTAAAATCCGCATTTTTAAATGGTATTATTCAAGAAGAAGTCTATGTAAAACAACCTCCGGGGTTTGAAAATTTTTCTAGGCCTAATGATGTTTATAGACTTAAAAAGGCCTTATATGGTTTGAAACAAGCACCCCGTGCATGGTATGATAGACTTAGCTCTTTTCTTTTGCAAAATGGTTTTACAAGAGGTAAAGTTGACACTACTCTTTTTGTTTTTGAAAAAGGGCAAGATTGCTTATTAGTGCAAATTTATGTTGATGATATTATTTTTGGTGCTACTAATGAATCCTTGTGCAAGAAATTTTCTAAGTTAATGCAAGGTGAATTGGAAATGAGCATGATGGGGAGCTCAACTTCTTCCTTGGACTTCAAATTAAGCAATGCCAAGAAGGAATTTAGATTTCTCAATCAAAATATACAAAGGAGCTTTTGAAGAAATTTGGCATTGAAGAAGGAAGAACCGTCTCTACCCCTAATGGCAACAAATGTCAAGATTGACAAAGATGAAAAAGGCAAGTCGGTTGATGAATCCAAATATCGAGGTATGATTGGTAGTCTACTTTATTTAACCGCAAGTAGACCGGACATTCTTCATGCCGTATGCCTATGCGCTCGTTTTCAAAGCAATCCCAAAGAATCTCATTTAAGTGCCGTTAAAAGGATTTTTCGATATTTGAAAGGCACTATTCAATATGGTTTATTTTATCCAAAGAATGAAAATTTTTCTCTTAAAGGTTATAGTGATTCGGACTATGCGGGAAATATTGATGATCGGAAAAGTACTTAGGATCATGTCAATTTTTAAGCGATTGCCTAGTATCTTGGTTTTCAAAGAAACAAAATTGTGTTTCACTTTCAACTACAAGCCGAATATATTTCCGCGGCATTTTGTTGTACACAACTTCTTTGGATGAAACAAACTTTAGCGGATTATAAATGTTCTTTTGAATATGTTCCCATCTTTTGTGATAACATATCCGCTATAAATATTGCGCAAAATCCGGTTCATCATAACCGTACTAAACATATTGAGATTCGACATCATTTTCTAAGGGATTGTGTCTCAAAACGAAAAATTGAGATATCTTTTGTACCATCTCAAGATCAATTAGCAGACATTTTTACAAAACCGCTATCTTCCGAGACTTTTGCATCGATACGAGCTCGGTTAGGCATAATGCATATTGAATGAGGTCTATGATTGCATTTTGCACGTTTTTAAAACTTAGGGGCGAAAAATCGGATTTTTGGTTGAAAATTCGGATTTTGGAAATTTTTCAAAACAGTGGGCGACGCGTGACCGGTCGCCCTCAACGTCGACCGGTCGCCCTCAACCATGACCGTCGCCCGTCACCAAATTTTGGTTAAATTCGGATTCTGTCTTGATTTCAGCCATTGTGGCTTACTTGGTCTATTTTTCGTCCCCTTCGCCAAATACATTAACATTTCACTTCAAATGTATTTTCTTGTATATATTTCATCTTTTGGACTTCATTAAGCTCGTTTATCACCATCATTGCTCATCTTTACCGAATAAATGGTAAGAATTCTACTCCATTTGCTCAATTGGGTTGAACCTTGAGATTTTGACTTATTTGCAAAATTATTGATGCTAGTTTCATATGAATGTGATGAGCTTAATATTTATGATGTATTGAATGTTGTTTGAACTGAATTGGTGATGAAAATTTTTGGCTTAAATGAATTTCAAAGGCGTTATATACTTCTAGTTTTATTCGACGCACGCGCCAAGTGTTCGACAAAATGTTTCAATGAAAAATTCATCACCTACGTGATTCTCTCGATTTGAAAAGTCATATAAGTTTATAGAGATCATGTTTTATCAATCAAATGAGCTTTTGCAAGTCAATTGATCAACTTTTCCCTTTTGTTTGGAATTTAAGCTTCAATTTTCAATAAGCTCGATAAATTGATAAATTTGCGACTTTGATATGAATATATGATGTTTTTATCGTGCTAACATTCTTTTTATGATTCCAAAGGGGAGAAACAACAAAAATGCTCATACGCTCAAAGAAGCGAAAATAAGCTTGCAAGAAAAGCTATAAGTTAGGGCTCTTGAAAGCCATAAGTCATGAACAATGCTTAGTCCATTTGATGTATTGTGGACTTTCATGCTTGACTAATGATGTTTTGTGACAGGGGGAGCTTATAAGCTCATGGAATTCAAGCTTAAGTTGTGAAAGCTAAGCTTTTAGCTTTTAGTTGTTGCTTGTATACTTGTTCTTTATATGCATGTTGATAGGGGAGCTTGTGCAAAAATGATTTTGAAAAATCTTTGCTCCTATCCTTGTGTGCTTGTACTTATGATGTATCTTGTTTGGAATTAATTGTTGTTTTAAGACCGGAAAATTTGTTTTGTTTTAAAATCGACCTTCTAAAATTGTTTTGGTTTGTAATCATCAAAAAGGGGAGTTTGTTAGATAAATGTTTTTATCAAGATTTTGATGATTTTGTTGTAATAAGATTTTATACCAAAACAAAGTTTCTATATGTTGTCTAAATACTCCTAAATGATTTAAAATGTTTTTACTAATTTTTGGAGTATTTCTTAGAGTTTTTAATTTGATAAAAATTGGACAACACTTTTGATGGTTTTGTTTAAATTGGTTTTTACACCAAAACTATGTTTATAAATGTTGTCTAAATACTCCCAAATGATTTAAAATGTTTTTACTAATTTTGGAGTATTTCTTGAAGTTTATTTTGAAAAAAATCGGACAACATTTCAAAGGGGTCGACGGTCGCCCAAAGTGGTCGACAGTACCAAGATTAGAAAATCGAAACAGAATTTACTGTGTCTTGAAAAAGAGGAGGGGACGGTCAAGGGTGAGGTCGACGGTCGCACCCTAGGCGACGGGTCGCACCCCCCGCAACCCCTACCCGGATCGCACTATTTTTTTCAAAACGGTCGAAATCTTCAACAGGGCAAACTGGTCGCCCTATGTTATTTTTTGACAAAGAAAATTCCAAATCATTTAATCTGTGATGCAAGATTTGCTTTTCAATTTTGTACAATATTTCTACATCTTGTGATTTTCTTTTTGTAGACAAAAGTGAAGATAGATGAGCCTATGTTGGGAGCCTATGTTGGTGAAGCTTCCCTATTAATAGAGGATGAATTGAAGACACAAGATACAACACATACAAGCAAAATACACAACAAGAAATCTGCAAATTGTTCAAGCTTTCATTTTTACATTCTTGTTGTAATAGCCTAAGTACTTTCACTTGCACATCTTTGAGGTCTAGGCTTTTTGATTCTTGATTACACTTGCACTCAATCTTTGTATTGGTTTCATAGAGTTGTAATCTTGAATTTTGTCCATCATTCAACACAAGACATCCTTGTGAGTATTCTGTGGTAAGAATACACTTGGGTGATTTAGGTGATAGGTGTTTGAAGAGTGTGGTACTCTTCAAAGGTGGTGAAGGAAGATTGTGGTAATCTCCTTGAAGGTGTTGTAAGAGGATTGTGGTGATCCTCAAGGTGTTGTATTAATTGTGGTAATTAATAAAATCTTTTTCTTTTTGAAATCCATCCCAGGAGATCTTTTGGGGTGGTAGAGGATTAGGCCCTAGGTGGGTTGAACCTCTTTAAATCAACGAGTGATGTTTAATTTCCGCATTTACATTCTTGTCATTTACTTGTTGATTCGAAAAAAAAGAGGGTGATTTGCGAAAAATCGGCATAATCTATTCACCCCCTCTAGATTATCGTAGCCACTTGGACTAACATCAAGTCTTCCGCTGAAAAACAAACCACAGTTGAGTTAATTTAGACCAACAGCGGTGAGTTACTCCATCAATGCTCAGTTGAGTCTCGTTGAGAGACTAACTCTCGATCAACTAAATTGGTTGTCCACCTAGGACACGATTGTGTAAGTATCAACTCGAATATTTAAAAGGACTAAATTGAAAATTTGGTAAGGTTTATTCAACCCCCCTTCTAAACCTTACACTTACACCCCTTGGGACCTACAAATCAACATCAAGGATCGCAACAAGACAAGCAACGACCACTAGTGTCTTTTGAAAATCAGCCTATCTCTTCAACGGGAAGATTTTTGAAAGAGCACTATAAAAAAGAGGAATCAATTTGAGAAAAGGGTGACCTTGCATACTTGAACTACGAACATTCAAGCTAACAATCGAGTCAGAACCAAGAAAAATATTCTCAAGGTATTCAAGCAAATCCTCAAGCCTAAATTTTGAAGGAAATCAATCTAACACCAAGTGGGAAGGAAAGACAACTTCAAATCTGTTGAAGGGGAAACTTTTGAAGAATCAAAAGGGGTCTACATTCCAAGGAGGATTGTAGAAAGGTTCAAGGTCGAACCAGTCTCAAGTTATTGGAGGGCTTAGTGATCAAATCCAAGAAGCTTGAGCAAGTGAGCAAGTAGCAAGGCAACCGCCCTGTGAAGAAGGCTCGAGTCGGACGAGAAGCCAGTTTGTGTGACCAAGGCATCTCAGATCGAGTCCCAAAGGATCAAGTCGGCTATGTGATCAAGACTTATATACGGATCATTAACCACTTTGTACTACGATCAATACTTAGTGGATTCCTCCGGGAGTTGGAGAAGAGAGGAGTAGAAGAATTACCCCATCTTGAACCTCTATAAAATTTATTGTGTCATTTACATTTCAACATTTCATTTCGCATATTACACTATATCTCACGATGATTTGCATTCAACCGATAATTAACAAAGTGCTAAAATCAAGTGTTAAAACAAACTTAAACCAAATTCAAGGGTGTTAAGTCTTCCAATGAAAATCTTATCACAACCAAGTTAAGTATAAGACTAAACGGTGAGTTATTCTATCAACAGTTCTATCGAAAGTGTTGAGTGGCTAACTCTATTTGGTTAACTAACTTAGCTATCCATCAAGGACTTATTTGTGAAATTAACTTTGAATAATTTTAAAAGGACTATTTCGAAAAGTTGGTAAGGTTTATTCAACCCCCCCTTCTAAACCTTACACTCACACCCCTTGGGACCTACAATCACAAAATTAGGTGGAGACAAAAACAACCCCTAATCAAAGCATAAAATAGTAGACGAATTTATACATATATTTTGTATGTTGATTTTTAGTCTTTTAATATATTACTAAATTCTAAACATTGTTCTAATCTCTAGCCATTACCCCCATTTTCACTTCCAGCAGTGAAACAACTCGCCACCAACCATTGGCATCTTCCGTTGTTTTGCACTTCATTTCGTTTGCAGCATTGAGCCAGTCCAACCACAAACCACTTCTTTGGTGGTGCTTCTCTCCACCACCATCTTCTATAGTTTTGTTCTCGTTGAATATCTCTTCAAGACCTAAAATAAGGTAATTCTTGATTTTATTTTCTGTTTATTAATTATTTTTTGTTGATTGAGGAAGATAGTTGCTGAAAGATTGAGAAAGACTTTCGAATATAATTTATGTGTATTCATAACCAAAAGAATGCCCCTTTGTTGTTTGATGAAATGCCAATGTCAACTTAAGTTTTCTTTTTTTATTTTTCTCCTTTGAAAGTTCAGTTTTACCGCCTCATCCAAATGCAACCTAATATTTTTGTTGAGTTATCCCATTTTGTAACTTCATCCAAAATCTTGTTATTCTTGATCTTGAAATAACTGGAAAAGTGTGGGTTCTTTTAATATTTATATTGTTATGTCCTGTAAGCTTAAGATCAACAGATCATTGTGCCCTTGTCCTGCAATGACATGGCCAAGTTATATTAAGTGTTGGCTTGCCCTGTGACATAATTAATTCCATGCACTGTCTTCATCTCAAATTCGAGTTGATAAGTTATCCTATTAACATGCACTTTCCTTGAGCTTTGAGCTTTTGACAATATTCAAATTGGTTATTATTATTTTTTGTCCATTAGCATGCTGATATATTTCCCATTTGCAATTGAACGAATCTATTTTGAGATTTTTATAATAATTACATTCGGCATGATGCATACAAATGGAAATTGTGTGCTTATTTTTATTTCTCACTTGAATTTTTTTTCTTTTGTACTTTCCAATGTATGCGCCATATTGTTCTGTTGTTTAAGCTGGTATAAACAGAAAATATCCTTCAATCGTATGTTGGTTGCTTATATTTCTTTTTTTGCAGGTGATTGCGTTTCATGCTATGTTGGTGCTAATTTTACACCACATATAATCACTGTCATTTTTCATTTAGACTGACTAAAGCACATTCTAAGAATTTTAATTTACTGTGTATTGGTGGTGAAAAAGTGCATTCAATTATTTGTGTTTTTGAATGTTATTTCGGACATAATATTTGATTGTGCTTTATTATTTTATTATTGAAAAAAAAACAATTGTTAGTCTTTATAGATCACAAATGGTCTAATATATTTATTCTGTAATGTCATACTAAACCATAACTTGTCGTGTTGTCTATTTTTCATTCAGGTTGGATAATGTGTAGTGAAGCAAATCATTGGATTAATTTCGCACAATCTAGTAATGAGTACGCTAGAGGGTGGAGAACTATCTCAATTTTGCTTTTTGTACTCGAGAAGAGGGAGATCAGATTAGTCGCCCATGTAAAGAGTGATATCTTCACTTTTGGCATCATAGAAACAAAGTGTATAACCACTTGATTACCAATAGCATCGGTTCAAAAATTAAAGAATGGCATTTTAATGGAAAGGGTATATCTTCCATATCAAATACAGAGATAAATTCTGATAATAACATGTTGAACGTGCGTGACGACATAGAAAGTTTGTTATATGATACCCATAGGGACCTAGTTGGCAACTTTCCATGTAACTCCCACGAAGAAATTCAGGAGCCTATCAATGTGGAGGCCAAGAAATTATTTAAGTTGATTGATGATGGCAAACAAGAATTGTATCAAGGGTGTAAATTATTTTCAAAGTTTTCATTCATCATTCGGTTATACCTTTTCAAGTGTGTTCATGGGCTAAGTAACATGGCGTTTTCTGAACTTCTTGAAATTATCCAAGAACTAATTCCAGAAGCTAAGTTGCCTAAGTCTTTCAATGAAGCCAAAAAGTTAGTGAAGGTCTTGGGTCTTTATCAAAAGATTGATGCATGTCAGAATGATTATATGCTCTTCTGGAAGGACCATGAAGGTGCCACATCATGCCATGTTTGCCATGTTCTAAGGTGGAAAGAAGTTGAAAACGAGCCAGGAAACAATGAAAATCATCCATTTTGTGCTCGTCAGAGACCAGGCTTCAAATGTTGTATATGTGTTCTGAGACAACTAATTATATGAAGTGGCATGATGAGAAAAGGCCTATAGATGGGAACTTAAGACATCCAACAGATGGCAAGGCTTGGAAGGATTTTGATTCCTTGTATCGGGACTTTGCTCAAGATTCTCATAATGTACGACTGGGACTTGCAAGTGATGGATTTAATCCATTTCAGACCATGAGCACCACACATAGTACATGGCCAATTATTTTAATTAATCACAATCTACCAATATGGTTATTTATGAAGTCGAGTATCTTATATTATCTTTAATTATCCCAAGGTCTCTCTCCCCTGGAAATGATATTGGATTTTACCTTCAACCTTTGGTGGAAGAGCTAAAAGATTTGTGGGAGACTGGAGCAGAGACATACGATGTGTTAAACCTCCAAACTTTTTAGATGTGTGTTGCTTTACAATCAACAACAAGTGACTTCCCTGGTTATGCCATGTTATCTGCTTGGAGCACAAAAGGAATGTATGCATGTCCATATTGTCACTACGAAACAGATCACTTGTATTTGAATAAAAGTGAAAAATCATGTTATATGGGTCGTCGTAGATTCTTGGATGCAAATCATCATTGGCATAATCATAAGAAGTCTTTTTTTAATGGAAAAATAGAGAATATGTCAACTCCAGATCCTTTAACAGGCACTAAAGTGCTATATTTGTTGCAAAATTTCGAAACTAAATTTGGAAAGACACAACCGAAAAAGAAAGTTGAAAATTTCCCTTAGAGAAAAAAGTCATGTTTTTTCCACTTTGCCTTATGGAAGATTTTAATGCAGCTCGCCATCATTTAGATGCCATGCACATAGAGAAAAATATCGTTGATGGTGTGCTCGAGACTTTGTTAGAAATACAAGAAAAAATAAAGGATCATCTTTATGCTTGATTAGATCTAAAAGAAATGGGGATCAGAACATCACTACATCCTCTAGAGTTTGTTAACAAGCATTGCTTATTACCTAAAGCATGTTTTTTCAATGACGAGGGAGGAGAAAACATTTTCACATAAAGTTTTGAAGAAGGCAAAACTACCACAAGGGTGTGCATCGAATATTGCACGTTGTGTCCATATGAGAGAAATGAAAATATCAGGTTACAAAAGTCATGATGCACAGATTTTAATGCAGTATCTACTTCAAGTTGATGTTAAGAAAACTCTACCTAAGCATGTGGCTCTTGCTTTGATAAGATTGGGTGCTTTCTTTAGAGGCATATGCAATGAAGTTATCAACCCACTAGATCTTGATCGTCTGCAATATGAAATAGTTGAAATCCTTTGTATATTTGAAAATATATTTCCACCTTCATTTTTTAACATCATGATCCATTTGCCTATTCACTTAGTGAATGAAGTTAAATTGAGTAGACCTGTAAATGATTGGTGGATGTACCCAATTGAGAGGTACCTTGGAGAACTAAACTCTTATGTCCGAAATCGTAGACATACGAAGGGTTCTATAGCTGAAGGATATTTGGCGGAAGAGGGTTTGGTATTTTTCTCAAGATATCCTGTATGATCGTGCGAAGAAATGATCAAAGAGCTTACATGAAGCTTATGAGAAAGTTGTTGTAAGTGATGACATATCCCCCATTTTTCCTAAGATGGGTTAGCCTCCTGGGAGAAGAAGAAAGGAAAAGAAAGGAAATGCATTCTATCTAGATTCCTTGACGAAGGATATAACACATCGATGTGTTTTATTCAATTGTGGGAATGGAAAAGTTCAGATTTACATTGAGTGAGTAACTTTTTTATTTTGTTTTTCTAATGTATTTTTATATGTTAGTTCTTGATTTTGTTAATTCTATCAATGTAGGGAGCACAAAAATTTGGTTATAACCAAATCTAATGATAAACGAAGAAAAAGTCATGAGCTGGTAAAATATCGTATATGGTTTTTATTTTATTATTATAATTTTTTTTCCTTGTAGGCGCCTTTCCAAATCTACTATTAAATTTTATAAGCACCATGTCATAACTAGAATATATGTTTATTTCTGTTACTAACTTTATAACAATTTATCATAAAAACAAGCTGAAAGTAAACCACCATCTAAAGCAGCTATGTATATGGAAACTTGCAAAAGGACAACGGGGAGAAAATATAAGAGATCTTGTGCAAGTTGCGATTCTATTTTATTTTACTTTATGACTTGTTTAAATGTATTGTTTATATAATGGTATTTTAACAAATTTTAATATGCTGCATGATCAGATAGAAAAGGTGCCAGAATCAAGAAAGAATAGGCTTTTGGGCAGGGGTACCAAGAGAGAAAAACAACCTTCCAAATCTTGTGTACTTATTCCAGATGAAGTTTTGCAGCCATATAAAGCCCAATTTGTGAAAGAGACATTTGGAGAAGTTATGAAATTTTTAAAAGATCAAATTCCTTCTGAAAACACTTACCTATATGGCTTCATCGCTCAATGAACAGTCTTTTGGAGACATCAATGATAAAAAATAATACCAAGTAAACATGTTCACTGCAATTGATTCATTCTTATTGTAAATATGTTGCACATAATTAGCAATTAGGAATAGGAAATTTTCATAATTAGTCATTATTTTCTGACAATAATTTTATAGGAATGAATTATAATAGATTTTTTTCTTTTTTGAGTTCATTTACTTCATTCTTTATGCCACTGCATTAAAAATATTCACTATTTGTGACATTGTGTGTAATTATTTTTATTTAGTAGTTTGATTACCATAGTAGCAAATGAATATCGGAATATTGAGATTTTAGTAACGTTTGGACACTACGTTTGATGATTATGATCTACTTAAAAAAATTCAATGAAATTATTGTTTAATACCATAATAGTTGCAGAGATTTATTTTTTTGAAGCCATAATAGTTGTAGAGATATTGTAAGGTAAAGTAATGCAATTACATCGTAAAAAGTTAACTTTATCATAGATGATATTTACTATATTTGTATCATATAGGCACACATATATATTGTAAATGTTACTTGAAAAATTGTTATTGATTCAGTTGCACTTATTTGTGTTGTATATTATATATTGATAAAATGATAGTGTTAGTGACTTATTGTTGTAGCTATGTTGACTAATGATGATGTATGTTAATTATTTTCAGGATGATACAGAAAGACATGATGGAGCTATTGATGATGATGATGACATTGAAGGAAACAAAGAGAAAAATGAAAGTGATGATAAAGATCATGAAGACACTAAACTTTTAATTATTTCAATAAGTTTTGTTTATAGATTTTTACGTTGTGTTAATTGTTATTGTGTAAAAGACTTTAGTTGGCCTACTAATTACATTGACATAACTCTAGATTTAATAAATAAAACCTATTCATATATTTATTTGTCAGTTTTTAACTAATTTCTATTTGTGCTATTCGATGGAGTTTATGTATATATATATGGCATCCTAATAAAATGAAGTGTTACATAATCAGTTAAAAAGTGATACATGAGATGGCTTAAAGTGCAACTTAATTATTTATAATATGTTGCAATGAATGACTCAAATTGATACAATTATTGGATAGAATGTTACTATACATCCAAAAGTACTACCAAAAAATATTTCGTTGGATAAGAAAAGTGCTACATAATTGTTACATAATCGCTTGAAAAGTGATACATGTGGTAATTTAAGTGTTACATAAATATTTAAAAAGTGCTACGATAGAGGAATCAAAATGATACAACTACTAGATAAAATGTTACAGTTCAATTAAAAGTGTTACATTTAACAAGAAAAAAGTGTTACGTAAGAGATCATGTGTAACATTTTTATGTGGTACTTCAAAGTGTTACGATAGAGGATGTAATGTATCACTTAGAAAAAATATTACCAAAAGCTATCCAAAGTGTCACCTTAGACTATATGTAACACGAACTGCATCACCTATTAAAGTGCTACCTATTGTCTATAGTAACATTTTATGGCTATTAGATAACACTTTTTAGGTGTTATCTAATGCAACTTATGTTGTAGTGTATAACCTTGTTTTATTGATACTCTACTAGTCTATTACAACTTAACATAACAAAATATGATACTATTTTTTTTTAAAGTAAAAATTATAAGCAAATAATGAATTGCTCTACATGAAAATCAATTCAAAAATCAAATATGTATTTTTTTTTTGAATAATTGTTTAACTTAGTAAAAAAAACATATTCATATCAATTCCAAATGATAACATCATAGGCCATGAAATTTTTAAATATTTTAACAGAAATAACAAATTCCAATAAATATAATGTTAATCAGAATATAATATGGTGGGCATTGGGAAAAAAGATGGATAAATAAAAAATAGCTTAAATAGATGTTATGAAATATATTATGTAAAATAATATAACATGTATAATGTATATAAACACTTCTAACAAATTTTTTAAATACTATAGGTTTAAATCAGGAATCAACTTTAAGCACTTACCTTTTTATATTAATAATAGAAGAGACCACTAAATATTTACAAAAAAATATTTTCCGAATGTACGTCGTTTTTGACAATGTATAGTTTTAATTGATGAAACGAGAGAATGAGGAAATACCAAATTAGAACATTGGAGAAAAGTATTAAAATCAAAAGATTTTATCATAAGTCAGGGTAAAACTGAATTATGAAATGTTATTTTAGCGAAAGTAAAAGTAATAATGAGATAAAGGTACAAATTGATTTTCATGAATTGAATGTAACAAAAAGTTTTAAATATTTAGGATCTATCATTGAACTGAATAGAGAAATCAATAAAGATGTTACATAACCAATCATGTTGAAATAAATGGAGAAGTGCATCTCTTCCATTCTTTGTGACGAGAATAAAATTGAAAGAATTTTTTTATAAAACAACTATAAGACCCCAATAAATTATGGAGCATAATATTGGGTGACTAAATATGAACACGAACAAAAAATGAGTGTAGCAAAATGAGAGTTTTAAAAACGGATGTGCAGACATATTAATAAGATGAAATAAGAAATGAATATATTAGAAAAAAATGAGAGTATCACCAATAGATGAGAAAATTAGAGTAACACACTTAAGATGGTTTGGACATGTACATAGGAGACCTTTAGATGCACCAGTGCAATGTATAAAAAATAGGACATCACTCGGTCAAATTAAAAATGAAGGAAAAAACTAAAAAGAATTGAAAATAAAACGTTAAAAAAAACATGTTATATATCGAAATAAACAAAAAAATGACATCTGATCGTAAACGATGGTGTGATATGATACATAAAACCAACACACATAGTGGTAAAAAAGCTTAATTTATTATTGTTATAACGAATTCTAATAAGTACAACAGAAAACGAAGGAAAAAAGGAAAAGAAATTAAAGAGATCCTAGAATTTTATGTATTTTTCAATAAGCTCATAAGTCACTTGAAACGCGATTGTACATAGCAGCACCGCAGCCATAAATCATATAAATTGTCAAAGAAAAAAAACTTAAAAAATGTGTGATAGCCTACGAGGGATCTTATGTCTGATATCCAATTGACTTGTTGTTGATTGTATTGATAAGATAATTTTGAATATGTTATGATTGAATAATAATTTAGTTCAATAACATGTTTGAGAAATATGATTGTGATGTGTGATTATTTTAGTTGGATAATAGTATTTTATTTGGAATTGATGATAAAGTTGGATAAATTTCTGAAATGGCCAAACTGCCCCAAATGAAAATTAGAAATGTAATACACTAATACTACCCACGATTGACAGGATGATTGGAGTTGGATGCGAATGTGAGATTATATAATTGCACTCCCATGGCTTATGACAGTTATCAACCAAGGACAAGATAAAAAAGCGGGCCAAGATTAGTATCATGACTTGTAGTCAAAATGTTGGAAATTTTGGTTTTGATAAAGTGGTTGTCGACTCAATTTTGACCAAATTTTCGGTGGTTAAATATTGAATTCTGTAGGAATTAAATTATATATTGTTAAATTATGTTCCGAATAGAAATTCGTAGTATTTTTATTTCTCAAAATCGAATTTTGGTGAGTGAGAAAAATTAATATACGAAGTTAGCTACACGAATGGACATTATGTAAAGGGAGATGAAATGGTTTAGTCTTATCCCACATTAAAAATAAATTATTGTTTATCCTAGTTTATATACTAGAATGTGTTATTAGTTGGATATACTATAACACAAGTGGATGATCACAAGTGGGTCACACGGGCGTTTTATCTTGGGGGCAATACATCGAACCGTGAGCACTAGCCGAGACGTAATTATCTTGCGGAAAGAGATTTTATCTTGATTCAGCTTTCCAGTCCAGTTTATGAAGTTCATGTTTTAGTCAATCCTGTTTGTAATAACATAGTTCTGTTTTTTTAGTTTGTAATTGAGCCATTGTGAAGGCTTTCCTGTTTTAACCAATATCTTGTAATCAACAATCGCAAGACAATTATCAGACTTCACGATGGAGAGCATAACCATAACCTCGATCATCCCTCCCGCTCAACTGAGAAACCCAAAAAAATTATGGGTTTCGACTTCAAGACGTGGAAGTAAAAAATGCTATTTTACCTGAATACCCTGAGCTTGGTGAAATACTTGACAAAGGACGCTACTATGGTGGCTGGAAATGAAACAAATGCCAAAAACGTGATGCGTTTGATGCAGTGCCAGGGTGATTTCTGTGCGGTGAAATCTTCCAAAGAATTGTTGGAATCTTTGGGGAAGAAGTACAAAATTGAGGATCTTTGGTATAAAGAAATTTGATGTCACTAAGTTCTCGGGTTTTGTGATGGTTGATTCAAAACCATTATGGAACAAGTTCAAAAACTCAAGTTGATCCTACATGAAATCCTGCCGAGGGAATGGCCTTCCCGGAGCCATTCCAAGTGGTCGCCTTGATTGAGAAACTACCCCAAATTATAGGGATTTCAATAGTTATCTCAAACATAAGCGAAAGGAAATGAGACTAGATGATCGATTGTCAAACCTCGAATTGAGGAAGACGATAGGAGGATTGACTCTAAGTCCAGGCTTGTCCCTATGGAGTCAAAAGCCAACTTGATGGAGCACGGTTCATCAAGTAATTCTAAGAAAAGACCTAACG
Organism: Rehmannia glutinosa; assembly: GCA_016081115.2. Lineage (NCBI taxonomy): Eukaryota > Viridiplantae > Streptophyta > Magnoliopsida > Lamiales > Orobanchaceae > Rehmannia > Rehmannia glutinosa. Next base: position 225,963 of record JABTTQ020002305.1, read on the forward strand.
ATAAAGGCAAGAAACCGATAGTTGGAAAGTTCCAAGGAACTTACTACAATGGTGGCAAACCAAATCATATGGCAAAAGGATCGCCGTCCAAGAAAACAAAAAACCGATCCATGATCCAATGCCAATGTGGTTGAACAAAGGAATCGCGAGCGTTGACATGTCGGCAATAGTGTTTGAAGCCAATCTGGTGGATAACCCAAAAGAATGGTTTGTGGATATTGGTGCCACCTGCCATGTCTATTCTGATCGGGATGCATTCTCCTCTTATATCCCATCGACCGATAGGAAGCTCCATATGGGTAATCACGCCTCTTCGGTGTGTTGGCGTGAGGTACAATTGTGTTGAAGCTTACTTTAGTCAAGGAGTGAAGTTAAAGGATGTCTTTGCATGTCCCATACATTCGAAAGAATCGGCTTTGGGTTCATTCTTTGATCAACCATTGGTTTAGGCGTTTTGAATCCGAAATATTTGTACTTAGGAAATTTGGACAATTTCTTGGTAGGGGTTATCTAGAAAAAGAACTATTCAAAATGAATATAATGACTGCACGCCGTTTTGGCGAGAATGTGAATAAGAATGAATCTTCTTCTAATCATATTACTGAGTGCTCTAATTTATGGCATATTAGATTAGGACATGTAAATAATAATGTTATAAAAAGATTGGTAAATTTAGAATTAATTAATTTACCAGAAGTAAACTCACAAAGAAAATGTGAAGTTTTTGTTGAAGCTAAAATGACTAAATTACCATTTCATTCGGTTGAAATGAGCACTTCACATTTAGAGTTGATATACGCTGATGTGTGTGATCTAAAAATTGTGCAAACTAAATGTGGTAAAAAAATATTTCATCACATTTATTTATGATTGCATAAGGTTTTGCTACTTATACTTGTTAGGAAACAAAGATGACGCTTTAGAAGCTTTTAAAAATTAAAAAAATGAAATTGAAAATCAACTTGGCAGTCGTATTAAAATAATTTGAAGTGATAGATGTGGCGAATATGTTGCACCATTTAAATAATTATGTACCCACTCGGACATAATTCATCAAACAACGACTCCATATTCACCATAGTCTGACAGTGTTGTTGAATGCAAAAATTGGACTCTAAAACAGATGATGAATGCCATGTTGATAAGTTCAGGATTACCCCAAAATATGTGGGGGAAGCTGTTTTAACAACCAGCCACATATTGAATAAAATACCACTTAAAGAGAAAGATAAGACTCCTTACGAGTTGTGGAAAACCGTAATCCTTCTTATAAATACCTTAAAGTCTGGGGGTGTTTAACTAAGGTAGCAATACCTGAACCAAAACAAGTTAAAATTGAACCAAAGACAGTTGATTGTGTCTTTGTAGGATATGCATATCAAAGTAGTGCATATCGATTTATGATAAGTCAAAAAATCCAAAAAATGACTGAAGGTACCATAATCGAATCAAGGAACGTTGTGTTCTTTGAGGATATCTACCCTTGTAGAGAAAAGGTAGACGTGAGAACTAATAAAAGAACTCACAAAACTGTAAGTGGTTCAACATTAAGCGGTGAAGAACCGAGACGCAAAGACGAGGTCTAAAGACGACTAAGTTTTTTGGGCCTGATTTCATAATATTTATGTTCGATGATGAGCCAAACTTGATTAAAGAGACTCTAAGTAGTCCAGATGCTCCGTTATGGCAAGAAGCTATCAATAGTGAAATTGAGTCCATTCTACAAAACCATACGTGGGAGTTAGTTGATCTTCTGCTGGACATAAATCTTTAGGATGTAAGTGGATTCTAAAGAAGAAGTATAAATCAGATGGAACTATTGATAAGTATAAAGCACGACTTATGTCCAAAGACTTTAAATAAAAAGAAGGGTATGATTTCTTTGACACATATTCTCCAGTAAGGAGAATTGCATCTATTCGGGTGCTTCTCGCGATTACTGCCCTGTACAATCTTGAGATTCATCAGATGAAAATTAAGACAACATCTCTGAATGGAGAAATAGATGCAGAAATATACATGAAACAACCTGAAGGGTTTGTTGTACCCGGTCATAAAAAGAAGGTGTACAGGGTAATAAGATTGTACGGACTGAAATAAGCTCTAAAATAATGGCATCTTAATTTGAAAATACGATATTGTCAAATGGATTTAAAATCAACAAGTGTATGTCAAAGGGACATCAGAAGCGTTTGTCATAGTTTGTCTATATCTACTAATCATGGGCAGTAGCATGATTCTATCATGGATACAGAAAGAATGTTAAAGAGAAACTTTAACATGAAGGATATGGGGACTGCTAATGTGATCCTAGGGATAAAAATCAACAGGACTCCTGATGGAATTGTCTTGTCACAATCCCACTATGAGGAGAAAATGCTCAAGAAATTCAATGCTTTTGACAGTTCACCGTCAAAGACGCCCATTAGTTTTAGTGTAAATCTAGTTGCTAATAAAGCATAATCAGTGGCTCGGATGTAATACTCACGTATAATAGGCACACTGATGTGCATCACAAATTGTACACGTCCAGACTTAGCCTATCATGTAAACAAGTTGAGTAGGTTCATGATTAATGCAAACCATGAACATTAGAAAGTGTTAACCAGGGTGTTAAAATACTTGAAGTATACATGAAGGGTATATTGATACTTAGTTGGATTCCTATTCGAAAGGTTCTTATTCCATTAGTGAGATACATATTCACCATTGGATGTGGTGCGGTATCGTGGAAGTCCACGAAGCAAATTTTTTAGCTCGGTCCACCATGGAATCTGAGTCTATAACTTTGGATAAAGCTGGTGAAGAAGCAGAGTGGCTTCGAAACCTTTTGGAAGATATTCCATGTTGGAAAACGCCTATGCCTCCTGTGATATTTCATTGTGATAGTCAAGCGGTTATAGGAAGGGCAAAGAGCAATATGCATAACGGTAAGTCTCGACATATTCGTCGAAGACACAATATTGTAAGACAATTGATCTCGAACGGTGTGTCAATTGACTACGTGAAGTCGAAAGACAATTTGGCAGATCCTTTGACAAAAAAGTTGAATCGAGATTAATTGAGTAAATTGCTCGAGGGAATGGGCTTAAAGTCCACAAAGTGAAATAACCATCATAGTGATAACCCAACCATGATGACTGGAGATCTCAAGAACTTGGTTCAATGAGAAAACTAAACTATGAAGGTTATGTTGTAACACTTGGAAACAATGTTTCAACCCATCCCTAGAAAGCATAGCCAAGTGTTGAAACACATGCAAAATTGTGGTGTGGCTAAGTCATTTGACTTTTAATGATTCCTACACCTTGTTGAGGTTGAGTATGACAGGATACTCAGATAGGAGATCACTTATGTAAGTGAGACGTTCGAGCCGCTCCAAAGTAACACTTATGAATCCAAAAAGGTGTTCATGACCGAAACAGACACAAAACGTGAGAACATAAGGTGTTGAGACTTTATTGTGTTAATATTGTTGACTCGATATACACCATAGAGGAATAGTTCAAGGCATTGCGTCCACTAAACCGCCAGTGTACTCGATGATATTGACTACGGAAGATTCAAAGCCATAAGCTATATTTTCGAATGAAATATTGTCTCTTGAGAACTGGTTTGCGTGTCTGCATTCATACATGCATTAATTTCCACTCATATGGGGGATTGCTGGAAATTTTGGTTTTGATAAAGTAAGTTTCGACTCGACATTGACTAAATTTTCGGTGGCTAAATATTTAACTCTGGAGGAATTAAATTATATATTGTTAATCCACGTTCTGAGCAGATATTCGTAGTATTTTTTATTTCTCAAAATCGAATTTTGGTGAGTGATAAATTAATACACGAAATTAGCCACATGAATGGACATTATGTAAAGGGAGATGAAAGGCTTTAGCCTTATCCCATATAGAAAATAAATCATTGTTTATCATAGTTTATATAGTAGAAGGTGTTATTAGTTGGATATACTATAACACACGTGGATGATCACAAGTGGGCCACACACGCGCGCGCACCCGCCTTGCCAGCCTCGGCCCAGGAATGGGCTTGGGCTTGGGACTGGGCCTTGGGCCGGCCCCTTGAGCCTGGGTCCAGGTCCATTATAGTTTTGCCACTCGGAACCAGATTCAAGTGACTGTTGGATTGTTGGGGCCCAATGAATCTGGACATTGCAGATGTCTAGATTCGTGTGACTGTTGGAGTTAGTAACTCTTGCAGTAGAGGTCACATGAAGATAGCCCACTAATTGTTTGTTATGCAGTAGTGGGATGTAACACCTGTGATGTTACATCTGGTTTAATGCCCATTACTTAGTATTATCTTCTGCAGGTGCTGGTTGTAGATAAATCCATTATTGTGCATTGCATATTTCCTATCTGAGAAAATCCATAGCAATACTCATACCTCACCAAGCAACATTTCGCATTTCGCACTTAAGGTCCAACAACTAGTCCTCAACACATTTTAGTTGAAGGTACTTTTATGTTAGTGGTACTTGTTGACGTGCGTTTTGGTCAACAAGTAGAAAAATGTAAAGGATTTAACACGTGGAAATATAAAACGCGCGTAACGTATTTTTATTTACGGCTAATTATGCCTTTTTTGTATTATGCCGAGCGAATATTGGGGTCGGTCTTTCTTATAATTTGTTACTATCGATCTCCTTCTTGTCTCTCTTTTTTCCGACTTTTATACCCCTTTGAGTAAGTGGGTTTACAATAGTCATCTTTGCACTAACTATTCATTAATTAGTAAAATAATTAAAGAAAGACACATGTCCCTCTATAGTTGTGCATGTCGTCAAAACTTGCCACTTGTCGACTTCTCTTCATAATTCTCGACATGTGGCGGTTTACACCGATAAAGTGCTAAGCATGGGCGTGTGATTATTTTTACGAGGTTGTCGCGCGTGTGTTTCATATTGAAATCCGGGCTCGGGGCTCGGGGCTCGCGGCCGTGTTGCGGTTGGGCTCGTAGCGATTGGGCTCGGTAGCTGGCGAGCCTAATTCGTGACGTGTCATAAATGCGTTATTGTTGACGCGTCACTCGCAGTCGCCTACTCGGATATGTGTCGATCGATGACGTGGATTAATTTCTTCCGGCTCGGCTCGGGTGTCATCAAAGGCCCCCAAGTTTGACTTCGAGAGAAGAATTTCAAGTCGAGTTAAACTTAAATGATAATGATGAACAATTAATAGGAAACGGATTTCTCAAAGGTTTTGTTTTTTCCTGGCACTTGCCGCGTAGCAATTAATGCTTGAAACGGGCGTATTAATTGGGTTGCCATAATGACAGAACACGTGGCGTCTCGTGGTTGGACCAATCTTGCGAGAAACGAAAAGTTACGTCGATCCACGGGCGTGGGGACACGCGTTTTTCGACATGTTTGACGGCTTTTGAGCTTTTAAAAGGAGCGTCCTTTCGAATAAACGTCTCGTTTATCGAGGAAACTCGTCTATAAATACCTTTGTTTTCCTCCATTATTCACTTTCGCAACCTTTAACCCTTGAGCTAAAGTAATTAAAACCGAGCGAGTAAATTTTGGGTCGGCTTCCCAAGTTCGGAGACTTGAACCTAGGTATTTTTGAAATACTCTTCCTTTACCTATAAATGTCTTCTTTTGAAGATAGTAGGAGTCGTAGTTATAGTGTAGAAGTTGAAATTGAAGATCCGCCATCCGAACCTTCTGTTTTTTTTTATTTTTTGCCAAAGACGGCGATCTCCGTCCCACGGCCGAGTATTATCCAGATATCTTCTCCGGATTCTTCACGAGGTGGAACGTCCTTGGAGCGGACGAACATTATCTTTGACCCGACGCCAGTGACCGTTTATAGAGAAGAACGTGTATCAACCGGACTGGTACAAGAGGATTCCGGTGAAGAATCGCCAAGTGTTGATTCTAAAGCGTGCCGAAGAAGAAGAAGATATGGATCCATCGAGCCGGAGCGTGACAACGTAGAGCGGGTAGATGAACCGTCCGGGATTCGAGGCGGAAAGGCCACTAGGGCCCATAGGCCATCGTAATGGCGACGGTCGACAAGGAGGAGGACCTCGTCTTCGTGTCGAGCCTCGTGTGGACGCCGAGTGACATAAAACGATATCCCGAGCATGTTGATGATTCGGGGGAGGTGGATGAGCTCGGCGGATGTACCGTATTCCGAGCGGTATCTATTTTTGGGTACCGGACGGCACGGAAGTTCCCCAGTACCCACCAGAGGGTTGCACGGCTGTATTTGCTCCTAGCCTTCTATACGGTTTAAGATTTCCACTGCCGGCCTTCCTCACGCGGTGGTTTTGCAAGTGGGGTATGCATCCGACCCAGGTGCACCCTATTTCTTGGGGCAGGATCATCGGCCTCCTGGTGATGTTTCACCTGGAAAAATATCCTCGCCCCAAATTTAAGGAGATGAACGAGCTCTTTGTATGGCGAGCGACTCCATCGTCTCGGGGTCAGCCATCCGGATGGTATTACGCATGAACCCGACCAGGGTATCCAGGGACGGTTTGGTGGAGGGTCTCCTTCTTCTCTGCGAAGGAGTGGAAGGATAAATGGTTCCAGGTGAGCGGCGAGTGGCAAGCTCGTGTGTGGGAGATGGAGAAAGTGAGACCGTTCTTCATCCCCCATCAAATTTTGTTTTTGGTTCTGATAAGTCTTATCTTTTCCTTTCCCGCTTTTTTCTTTGTTTATTGTTTCCTTTTCATAATTGTCTTTTCTTTCCACCTTTATAGGGAACCAGGGCATCAAAGCGGCCTCGCCGCCCACTTTTATTCGAAGGTGGAGAACATCCGGGCCGGGAATCATGGACAGGCGGATTGAGAGGTTGGCCACCGAGGCCAACTTGGCCGCCAGTTTGAGGCCTGCTCTGCCCGCCGACCCCGAAGCCGAGGGCGGCTCGGGACGAGGCGGCCGAGCGGGAGGTGGAGGTCGAGAGAGTGCCTCAACAGAATCCTCTCGTTAATGAAGAAATACGGCCCCATTCTCCAGGGGAGCAGCCGGCGAGAACTGAGCGAGCTGCGCCGCCTCCTGCGACGACTAGTCCTGTGGGCAGATCATCTGCGCCCGTAGGGCAGACACAGACCCCGGAGCCGCCGAGTGCGGCTGCCGTTCGAGGTAAAACACTGTATTTCTCCCATTTCCTTTTGAGTTGTCTTTTTGTTTTCTTTTGATCTTTCTTCTAATTGGTGGTTGCTTTATGCAGGGCGTGGCCTGGATTTGCGTGCACGCCTTCGCAGTGTGAGGAATACAGCACGGCGAACTCGGGCGGCTGCCGATCAAACCTGCGGATGTGGAGGCGGTTCGGAGAAGATATCCGGGCGTAAACGCGTCCTGGCGATGGAGTGCCGGAGGCAGTGCAGCCTCCTCTTCAAAGGAGAAGAGGGGGGATTGTGATGGAGGAGCCTGATCAGACTGAAAGGGTTGGTCGAGCGGCGCCCGAACATCCTGAACAGCCCCCAGAAGGGGAAGGTCCGCGAACTTTCTCGGATGACCTCGGCAGGGAAGGTCATTTCATTCCTCCAAGCCAAGCAAGAGATGAATATTGCGAGGGAATGGTTGGACTACGCCCTCGATGGTTTGTGGAATTCGTTCGATGTGCCACGCCAACAGAGGAGCAATCGAGGGTCTTACCGGAGGCAGGACGGGCCGCAATGACTGTCCCAGCTCGTGCCTGGACAAAAGGCATCGAGCAATTCTGCTCGGAGACTGGCTTCGAAGAACAAATTCAATATGCCATGGCCATGTCTGGGCGGATGATCGGGCTCCTATGGCATGCGGTTGGGGGAACTCGAGAGTTAGAGAAAAAATATGCCGACCTGGAAAGGCGGCACGGAGACTTGCAGGAGGCCTATGCTACCCTTCAAGGGGTACAAGAATCTTTTAAGACTCAAGCGGATGAGGCTATAGCTCGGGCCAACTCACGAGAGAGAGAGTCTTTGCGAGGGCCGAGGCAGAGCGAGATCGGGCCCGCAAGGTCAAGAAGAGCTCGGGGTTAAGGTCGCCGGCCGGAACGTCTTGCGCGATCGCCGGGCCGAGGAGATGGAAAGGCGTCTAGCCGATGTACGCAGGGAGGCTGAAGAAACCGCCCGTCGGCAAACTGAGGAAGTTCGTAGAGAGGCCATTAAAGCTTACAAAGACTCCGAGGAGTATGCATTCATGTTAACTTGTGGCCATGCGACCAGCCTCCAAGAAATTCTTGATTTACTTAAGGCGGGCGTCTTGTTGCTCGGCTTGAGGAAGATTTGGCCCTCCCGGAGGCTGATCTTGATACCCTTCGGCCGAACTGCGGAGGCTCCTAATGCACAGGGCTCTCCTCCTCCAAACGTGGAAGAAGTCGCCTCTAGCGGTGGCGTTGAAATTCCGCCCCGCTCGATCTTGATGCTTTTATAGGTACCCTAGATAGGTAATTTGGCTTCGTGCCTCGAGATGTAATGGGCTCCGGCCTCCCTTATGTAAATATTTTTGAAGTAGAAATGAATTGTTATTTTCCTTACTGTGTATGTGTTTCAAGCTTTTTGTGGATGCTCGGCTCTTTCCTTTTTGTAAGATTGTTGCCTATCTTGTTTTCCTTTTATATTCCCAAGTATGGGGCTCGGTTTTCAGTATTTCGAATAAGGGATCTGCCGCCTTAATTAATTCTTGTACTCGGTATATAAACCTGTCCTTTTTTTTTTTTTTTTTGTACTTGGTACATGGCCAAGGCTTCACTTTGTGCTCGGTGCGTAACCAAGTCTTGATCTCATTGCTTGGTGCATAACCAAGTCTTTATATTGTGCTCGATGCGTAACCGAGTCTTTATTTTGTGCTCGGTGCGAATCGAGTCTTGATTTTGTGCTCGATGCACGTAACCAAGTCTTTATTTTGTGCTCGGTGCGTGAATCGAGTCTTTATTTTGTGCTCGATTGCGTAACCAAGTCTTTATTTTGTGCTCGGTGCGTAACCGAGTCTTTATTTTGTGCTCGGTGCGTAACCAAGTCTTTATATCATGCTCGGTGCATAACCAAGTCTTTATATTGTGCTCGGTGTGTAACCAAGTCTTTATATTGTGCTCGGTGCGTAACCGAGTCTTTAGTCGTGGTGAGTAAAAACTTCGTTTTCCTTTAGAGAGCTCACGAAATACCGGATGAAAGGATAATTCTTTGGAATCCTATCCGGATCATAGATCGAGATATTTATTGATAATACCGCTTCAAGTATGCTACATTCCATGGATGCATAAATTTTTCTCCACTCAAATATTCTAACCGGTATGCCCCACCGGATAAGACGTGGTCGACCGAAATGGGCCCTCCCAGGTTGGCTTCAATGGGCTCGGTTGAATGCCCGTTATCTTTTTCAATACAAGATCGCCGACCTGAAATCTTTTCCTTTACTTTCGAATTGTAGTACCTTTCACTCCTTTGTTTATACACTTGCATTTTCATCTCAAGCCTTTGCACCTTTTTCTTGGCGAGTCTAGTTCGGCTCGGAGCGCGGCCTCATGAGTCTTCTTCGAAATTTGCATTCGAAGGTAGGGCTCCAATCTCGGCAGAATCACCGCCTCGGCTCCATAAGCTAAAGAGAAAGGTGTTTCTCCGATCGCTTTCGATGTGTCGTCGTATGACCATAGTACGCGGTAGTTCCTCCGGCCAATTGCCTTTAGACTCCTCCAATCTCGCCTTCAGGGTATACTTGAGTATTTTATTAACGGCCTCAACTTGTCCGTTCGATTTGGGGGTGGTATGGAGTTGAGAAATGGTTTTTATGCGGAAACCTTCACAAAAATTTCGGAACCTTCGGTTGTCGAATCTGTTTCCCATTATCCGTAACAATCGAATGTGGTATCCCAAATCTACTGGATAATAGATTTCCATACAAAGCTCACAATCTTTTCTTCATCTATTTTTGCAGGAGGCTCGCTTTCGCCCATTTTTGTGAAATAATCCACCGCCACGATGGCATACTTGACGCCCCTTTGCCGGTGGGTAGTGGTCCGATGAGGTCCATTCCCCATTTGGCAAACGGCCATGGGCTAAATACGTAAGTAAGTTGTTGTGATGATATCCGACTGTGGTGCAAATCGCCGCACCTCTCACATCTTTTGACGAGGTTGGTTGCGTCCTTTCTTAGGGAAGGCGAAGAGTATCCTTGCCGTATTAGTTTATAGGCCAACGCGTTTGGCCCCGGCAAGATGGTTGCCGCATATTCCCTCATGAACCTCTCGAAGTGCATAATCTGCATCTGTCTCGGAAAGCGGCGTAGGAGTGGGATGGAGTATCCTCGTTTGTATAGGGTGCCGTCTACTAGTGTAAACCGAGCCGCTTGAGTTCGTAGTGTTACGGCCTCGGCTTTGTTTTTGGTGAACTCCTTTCTCTAAGTATTGGATGATTGGGGTCATCCAAGTCCATTCGGCGGTTTCGATTTGTATATATTTTCTTTGCACCAAGTGACGGGCAGACATAGTGTGTTGTGACATCCGTGATGGCATCGTCCCTGGGATCGGAGCCGAGCCGAGCTAAGGCATCCGCTTGCATGTTCTCGGCTCGGGGTATATGTAAGACTTTTGTCTTAAAGTGTGATAACCTTTTCTTGACCAAATCCAAATATTGTGCAATTTTTTGCTCTTTCGCTTCGTACGCCGTTGATTTGATGAAGCGACCAACCGAGAGTCACTTTGTGCATCAATAGTTGTTTTAGGCCCATAGAGGCTGCCATATCTAAGCTTTGCTAGGAGCGCCTCATATTCGGCCGTTGTTCGTTGGGAATGAAATCGCACAGTACCGAGCAAATAGCATTTTTCATTTGGATCGATTATCACGATTCCGCTCCCGCCTGCTCCGCTGCGGTGGAAGAGCCGTCAACGAATAATTTCCATTCTTGGTCTTCCTTGACTTCCAATTGTAGGGAAGACGTGAATTGCCACAAAATCGGCTAAAGCCTCCTTTTATTGCGAAGACGTGGTTCGTATATAATGTCAAATTGGCCAAGTTCGACGGCCCTTAATCATCCGTCCGAAGTATCAGTCGGTGTAATACTTGTTTCAGCGGATAGTTCGTCAATATTATAATCTTGTGTTCTAAGAAATATGGACGGAGTTTCGCGCCCTTGATGATTAATGAATAAGCCAACTTTTCCATTGGTGGGTGCGAAGCTCGGCATCATGTAACGCTTGATTGGTGTAATAAATGGATGTTGAATAGAGCTATCTAGTCCGATTAACACCGAGCGATGGCGTATTCGGATACCGCCAAGTACAAATACAAGTCCTCCCCCTTGGGTCGGTTTTTGTAATATAGGGATTGAAGATAGATGTTGTTTGAGGGATTCAAAGGCAATCAGTGCTTGCTCGGTCCACTCGAAATTTTGCTTTTCTTTATAATTTCAAAGAAAGGTTTGCACTTGTCTATGGACCGAGAAACAAATCGGTTAAGGGCGGCCAATCGGCTGTTAGGCTTTGTACCTTTTTACGAGTTTGGGGATTCTAGGTCGGTGATGGCTTTTATTTTGTCAGGTTAGCTTCGATTCCCCTTTGGCTGACCATATACCCCAAAAATTTACCCGAACCGACCCCAAATGTGCACTTTCTCGGGTTTAACATCATCTTGTACTCTCTCAAAACAAAGCAAACATTTTATTAAGATCGTTTAGATGATCGGACATGTCTGATGATTTTACTAGCATGTCATCTACATAGACTTCCATAGTGTGACCTATCATTTTCTCAAACATCTTATTTACTAACCTTTGATAGGTCGCACCAGCATTCTTCAATCCGAAAGGCATCATCTTTAGTGATGAATTCCTCGAGCGAGAGAAAAATGAGGTATTTTCTTCGTCTTCAGGTGCATCCGTATTTGGTTGTAACCCGAGTATGCATCCATGAAGCTCATCGGCTCGTGTCTGCCGTGGCATCTACCATGTAATCGATATTTGGCAATGGATAAGCGTCTTAGGGCATGCTTTGTTGAGGTCGGTAAAATCCACACATAGGCGCCATCGGCCATTGCTTTTCTTTACCAAGACAGATTGGCGACCCATCGAGGGTAGAGGGCTTCCGGATGAATTGATTATCTAGTAGTTTGTTAACCTCGATTTAGTCTTTGCTGTCTATCGGGGCCGAGTTTGCGCCTTTTCGGATGACTGGGCGGAACGTTAGATCAATATTGAGGCGGCACGCATACTTGGGGTCAATTCCGGGCATGTCTGCATGAGTCCATGCGAAGACGTCAAGATTATTTCCCAAAAATTCGATCAACTCGCTTCGATATGGTTCGGAAGATCACGACCAATACGTAGTTGCGCCCTCGCTTGGCCCACCGACATTGATTGTATCAACATTCTCACGGTTCCGCTCGTTTTCTTTTCTTGCTTTGCCCCTCCTTGATTTGTAGGGGCAATTCGTCTTCGGCCGGCCGGCTCGGTTTCGATTGCGGCTCGTCTTCTTCCATCATTGGCTCCTTCCCAGGCCGGCCGACGACTGGATTATCCTCCCGAACCATCACCACTTTTCGCTCGGACTCCTCTTGGGTAAGGGATTATCTTGTGTGATTCCACTGGTTTGCCCTTGTTCGCCACGTTAATCTCCACCGGTCGGAGTTTAAGAGAGCACTCTCGTGACTCCCTTTGATTCCTTTATGTATAGCTTCGCCATCGAGGCGTTGGGAATTTTATACAAAAGTGATATATTGAAACGGCTGCTTTTATATGATAAAGCAATGGCCTCCCAATAATAGCATTGTACTCCGAATCGGCATTGATTATTTTGAATGTTGTCATGTGATCCGTTTATGCAAACCTTGTCCCATTTGGATGGGCAAGTCAACTTCTCCGAGCGGGACTATTCTTCCTCCTCCAAATCCCAGAATCGTCGTTGCATGGACGGATATAACTATCGTCCACGTTCAATCTTGAAATGCTCGGACATAAATGATGACGAATAGCTTCGGTGTCAATCAAAATTCGTGGACCGGAATACCCAAGATCGGTGAAGTAACGACCAGGGGGTCGAGAATGAGGATGGACCACCTGGTCGGCATCCGCATCCGAGAACACAAAGTGGCGGTGGGTTGGCCTTCCTTAATTTCCGCCACCGGACTTGTCTTTCGGCGTTGGTTGCCCTGTCTAATATCACTTTCCTTTTTCTATTGGAGCGGCTATCCTCGGTTGTGTTAGTATTGATTCGATTGACATTCGACATCATGAGGATCTCCCTTCCTGGTTTTCGCGGGAGGTAGCGGTAGGAGAGCTGGATTAGTTACGCGCTCGGATTGTGACCTTGAGCGATGTCGGTGGGGGTGGTAGTTCATGAACATACCTTTTGAGACCGCCACTGGCGAACAACACGCATTATTTCCCTAATCGAGTCTCGGCACTCATCGATATCGTGACCTATTGATTTATGATAGGCCTGAGAATCGACGTGAGTCTAATTTTGTCGGCTCAATTTTCAAAGGTCGAGCCGGGGCAACAAATTCAGACCGTACTTTATTCCATATGGTGATGGAGTGTGGGTCAAAGTACTTCTCGGTGCGGCGACTTCGGCTCTCGCCTCTTGGCGAGCTCTAAATCCGGTGGTCGGGTTTTCCGAGAACGACAGGAATCCCGACCCCGGCCTCACTGATGGTTCTTTCCTTCCATCCTTTCTCACGCCCCCCTGGTCGATGCTCGGGGCGATTACTTGCCATGGCTTCTTCCGCGCAAATATGGCGTTTCCGCGCGGATCGAAATTCTGATGCACGAGGTCGCCCCGATTCGTGGATGGAGTAATTAAACCATGTTTCGGGAGCATCCCGGCCATGGCGCGATTAAAATGGCGTCATCCGACACGGTTCCATCTCTCGAACTTGTTTGTTGAACCGAGAAATATAGCTTTTCGAGGGGGCTCATCCTTCCCTTGTTTGATACTCACAAGGGAATCCTTAGTGCGGCTCGGACTTTGGGCGTTAAGAAATGCGTCGTAAGCGGAGGCCGATCCCCATGCACGAATGGATCCCCGTGTGGTAGGGTCTGAACCAACGGTGGGCTCGGGCCGCCCAAAGTCGTGGGGAAGGCCTGCAGAGGATGGCATCACTTGGGTACAACTCCATCCATGCTAAGTACTTGTGAACGTGAGTGGTCGGGTCGGTTTCCCACCGTAGAGACCGACGGGGATTTTCAACTTTGGCGGCAATGGGGTCGCGAGAATTCCGAGAGAAAATGGCGACGGAACAACTGGCTGGTTCATTACTTGGGCGGTCTTCTCAAACGCTTCGCCATCCGGACGCCTTCTAATTCATTTAGACGACGACGCAGCGGCGGTGTATTTCTACATCCCGTTCGCCATGAGCCAGGGCCTTGACTTGATTGATCTCAGTTGCTCCCGCTCATCCAAAACCCGAGAGAACTTATCGATCGAGCCGGGAGAAAAGGATCAACTCCCGATCGTCCGGCGAACATCGAGTGAGCACGGCGATGTCGCGTTAGTTCCGATAATGATTACGCTATCCGACTTTGCTCCTCTTCATCTTTCGCGCGCTTCTCGTCACGACGGACATGTTGTTCATTACCCGAATCGGCTTCTTCTTGGGCTTCGTGATGAAGAAGCCGGGAATTTGAGGATTAATGTTAACATTTAGTTGTGGGTTGAGTGGGTTAGTATTTGCAAGGAGTGGAGTGGAGGGTGCTTGAGAGTTCGTGGTAGCGAGAGTTTGTGATATGAGTTGGTTCATTTGTTGTACAAAAGTTGGGTTGGCAATTAGGCGAGCGAAGGGAAACAAAGTAGTGCTCCCGCCTCCGTTTGGGGTATATTTTGGCCATTAGTAGTCGGCGATTTGGTTGTTGAGATGTTGCTCTTGATCACACGAGCATTTCTCGTGATGACTCATTTTGCATTATGAAGAAGCCAAACGTTAAATTTTACCTGGTTTTCACTTAACTTGTGCTTGGAATTCATCGATGGACCAATACGGGCCCTCCTTCTAGCGCCAATTTGTTGACGACGTTTTGGTCAACAAGTAGAAAAATGTAAAGGATTTAACACGTGGAAATATAAAACGTGCGTAACGTATTTTTATTTCCTGGCTAATTATGCCTTTTTTTGTATTATGCCGAGGAATATTGGGGTCGGTCTTTCTTATAATTTGTTACTATCGATCTCCTTCTTGTCTCTCTTTTCCGACTTTTTATACCCCTTTGAGTAAGTGGGTTTACAATAGTCATCTTTGCACTAACTATTCATTAATTAGTAAAATAATTAAAGAAAGACACATGTCCCTCTATAGTTGTGCATGTCAGTAAAAACTTGCCACTTGTCGACTTCTCTTCATAATTCTCGACATGTGGCGATTTTTCGATACCGATAAAGTGCTAAGCATGGGCGTGTGATTATTTTTACGAGGTTGTCGCGCGTGTGTTTCATATTGAAATCGGGCTCGGGGCTCGGGGCCCGGCGGCCGTGTTGCGGTTGGGCTCGAGCGATTGGGCTCGTGGTGGCGAGCCTAATTCGTCGCGACGTGTAATAAATGCGTTATTGTTGGCGTCACTTTCGCGGTCGCTACTACCGGATATGTGTCGATCGATGGCGTGGATTAATTTCTTCCGCTCGGCTCGGTGTCATCGATTACTACTACGAGAAAGCGAAGCCATTTTATCTTTGGGGGCAATACACCGAACCGTGAGCACTAGCCGAGACGTAATTTTCTTGCGGATAAAGATTTTATCTCGACTCGGCTCTCGGTCAATTTCTAAAATTCATATTTCAAGCGATCCGATTTGTAATAGCATAGTTACGTTTTTTTGATTTTGCAATTGAGCCATTGTGAATCTTTTCCTATTGTAACTAATTAACAAATAGATCTCAAATAATTGATAAACCTCGACTACATAATTTATCCTAGCCATTCAAATTTCCTAAACGAGTCAAATGTGCGATATAAATAGGAGATTGTCTGTTAAGTTGGTTTTATACCAATGTATTGAGTATTCTAGACTAGAATTTTGCGTTGTTTTCGGGTATTTTAGTGTCGTTTGAGTCGAGTTTGTGTCATTTGTTGTCGTTCGAGAATTTGGACTGATCTTGGAGGCCGGAATTGATAAAAAAAACGATGAAAAACATGTTTGGGAGGTGAAGATCGCATTTTAGAAGTTGAAAATCACAAAAATAATACGTACGGACGAGCGCCGTAGCGCCAAAACCCCTGTGCCGCAGCAGGGATGGATGAAAAGAACAGCGTAGCGTAGGGTAGGTAGGCTGCCTTCTTGCAGCTGTGGGCAATGACGATAGCAAAGACTCTTCAGCCTGCTGAATGGGACACATAAGCGCTATAGCGCAAATGATGGCGGCGGACATGATCTTCAACATGTAGCGATGGCGGTGGCTATGCGATGCGCTTGTGGTGAGAGGAAAATGTTTAGCGCGCGCTGCTACGCGCGACAAAAGGCACTGCAGCGCACGCAATGGGTTGAACGATGGAGTGTGATTTTCGTGGGCCTTTTTGACGGATTTTTGAGGGTTTCAAGCCTATAAATAGAAGATTGGACGTACATAAACAGAGGTTGGACATTTTGGAGAGCACAATGGACGATTTTATGCAAAGAGAAAGAGTTCGGACGAGATTTGAAGGCATCTATCTTCCGAAACAGAGAGGATTCCTCCTTTAATCTTTCCGAATTATTTTTCTTGTATCTTTGTTGAACCCTATCGATGTATAATCATTTCTTTATGAGTTTTTGTATATAACATGAGCTAAACCTACTTTTCTAGGGGATGTAACTTACGTTTGAACCTATGTTTTGATTTACAGTTTATGAAATTCGCATATTTATTAATCTATTTGTGCTATTTGATTTGATTGTATCTGAATTATCGATCAATAGTTTAGATTGTTTGAGCGTGTTTGATTTGACTTTCGAGAGAGGTAATTGAACGCTGGCCATAGAATAGCACAACCTAGGGTTCCATAGAATCGAGAGATTTATGAATCTTTTGAAGCCTGTGATAGAATTTTCATTGAGCGTATTAGGGTTTAATTTATGTTTTTATAGAGATATCAAAATCGTAAATTGGAACCTAGAATCACTGGCACTCGAGAGGGAAGTGATAAAGCGGTAGGAATATTGGCTTATGGATTAATAACTTGTGATTAATGAACTGGATTGAAAACATAGGGGATAACTCAGGTGAAATCAACCCTCTAGAATTCATCTTCTACGTGTTTGATAATTTGTCCGAACCAATTTTTAGTTTTCTTTTTAGTTTTCTTTCTAGTTTAAAAACAACTCATCTCTTTTCGATTTCTAGATAGAATTAAGCTATTTTAATTATAGTACTTAGTATAAAATTCGATACCAATCTTTATGGAGACGATAACCCTACTCTCAAAACCTATACTAAAACTTGACACCGGACGCTTGCGGTAAGAATTTGCGATCAAGTTTTTGGCGCCATTGCCGGGATTATTTTATCTTATTTTAAACTAATACTATTACCACGTAGTCTTAATCCTAACGGACTAGTTTAGGAATTATAATTTCGTTTTTCTCATTTGACTTGTCTGTTTTATGCGAGATTCAAAGATATTAATTTGCTTCCTTTTGATCCGAGAGATTGAAAGGACACTTCGAGCAATCGTAAGCGAAAGCGAGCATAGAATCGAGCAATGGCGAAGGCGGAGACAATGAGAATAACGGAAATCGGGTTGTGAATGTGCCACCACGGCTGAGGCACAAGAAAGGGCAATCGGGATTATTTCCGGCCGGCTATGAACCACAACTACTCGGAATTGTGCGCCAACCCATTAATGCGAATAATTTCGAATTGAAACCGGGCCTCATAAGCATGGTTGAGAGAATTAGTTTGGGGAGTCCAGTGGATGATCCGAATACACATTTGGTGACATTCTTGTAGATTTGTGACAACATCAAGATGAATGGTGTGTCTGATGAGGCAATTAGGTTGAGGCTTTTCCCGTTCTCACTCCGGGATAAAGCCAGACAGTGGTTACAGACGTTCGCACCTAGGAGTATCACTAGCTGGGATGATCTGACTGAAAAATTCATGACAAAGTTCTTCCTCCCAAAGAAGACGCTCCAAGCTGGCGAGATAGCGCAATTCCAACATATCGACTTTGAGCCACTGTATGAAGCTTGGGAACGATATAAGGATCTGTTGAGAAGATGCCCACAACATGGTTATGCGGACTGGCATAGGGTCCAGTACTTTTACAATGGTTTGAATGGGCATACGAGGACAATACTAGATGCACTAGCAGGGGGCACTTTGATGGCTAAAACTCCGACTTAGGCATTACTTCTTCTTGAAGAAATGGCCACAAACAGCTATCAATGGCCCTCTCGACAAATTAGTACCAAGGAAAGTTCTTTGGTGTCTCGAGTGGATCATATGTCAAAGATTAGCATCTCAAATATCAGCATTGTCGAAACAATGGCCATCATGAATTGGTGGAACACCGCAACAAACCAAATACCACCGGCCGTTCGGAGGTTGCAACATTCGATGCCGAGCAAGCCAACTATGTGAATAACCGAGGTTTTAACAATCGAGGTACTCAGTTACCGACTCATTATCACCCGGGACTTCGCAATCATGAGAACCTCTCCTACAGAATAATAGAAACGTGTTGAATCCACCTCCAGGTTACACCAATCCGTCTAGTTCTAGTGCACCTGTAGGTGAGAAGAAACAGTCGCTCGAAGAGATACTTGGTACGTTTATTGGAGAGACTAGGAATCGGTGAATAGAAGCGATGCACAGATTGACAATTTGGGCACAAAAATGTCTACTATGGAGACACACCTTAGATCATTGGAGACCCAAATGGGACAATTAGCCACCGCCATAACCTCTCAGCAGAAGAAAGAAAATTTTCCAAGTAATCCGAGGGTGTGGGAACATTGTAAAGCCATCCGTTGAGGAGTGGTGCGCATATGATGGTCCTAAGCTTCCTCTCATGCCAACCAAGATGAGCCTTCTGATTCTGAAGTACCTATTGAGGAGGAGTCAAAACAAGAAGAAGATAAGCAGAGCAACGAGCAGACCAAGGCTGATAAGCCTAAATCTGCTCCCACTCTTGATTCTGCGGTTCTAGTGCCTAACTCACTCCCATTCCTCGGAGATTTGAAAAAGAAACTAGATTCTCAATTTTCAAGTTCTTGGAGATTTTTAAGAAAATTCACATCAACATCCTGTTCTTTGATGCACTCGAGCAAATGCCTAATTATGCTAAATTCATGAAGGATGTGATGTAGAAAAAGAGAAAGTTGGGCGAGTTCGAGACCGTAAAGCTTACAGAAGAATGCAACGCTATTTTGCAAAGGAATATACCACAGAAATTGAAAGATCTGGGGAGTTTCACTATCCCTTGTACTATTGGTGATTCTATTTTTAATAAATCCCTTTGCGATCTTGGTGCTAGCATTAATCTTATGCCTTTGTCTGTTTTCAGGAAACTAGGTCTTGGAGAGGTGAAGCCATCCACAATCACCCTACAATTGGCGGACAGATCGCTTACATATCCGCGAGGCGTAATCGAAGATGTTTTGGTGAAGGTGGACAAGTTCATATTTCCGGCAGACTTTGTTGTCTTTGGATATGGAGGAGGATAGAAGTTCCATTAATTTTAGGAGACCATTTTTGGCCACCGGTCGTGCACTAATCGATGTTCAACGAGGTGAACTGACTTTGCGAGTTAATGAAGAAGAAGTGATGTTCAACATTTATAATGCGATGAAATTCCAAGAAGAACAACACACTTGCCATTTCATAGACTTGGTGGAGCAGTGTGCTCGATCAGAAGTAGCTCGGCATGCTACTATGGATCCACTGGAAAGATGTCTTACCCAATCCCTAGTGCAAGGTATGGATTATGATTTTGATGATATTGATTTATTGGATTACGTGTTGTCTCTTGATGCCACACAGGTTGACACAAACAAGGGTTTGAAGGAGAGTTTGGGAGATACAGTCATTGAGGAAATCCCGAAGGTCACTCCAGAGTTGAAGGAACTTCTTGCACATCTCCGGTATGCATTTTTGGGTGAGAACAATACACATCCGGTAATAGTCTCCGCCTCTCTATCCCATTCGGAGTTAGATTAGTTGTTGCGCATTTTGAGAAAGCATAAATCTGCACTGGGATGGTCGATAGCCGATTTGAAGGGAATCAACCCTTCTATAGTAATGCATAAAATTCTCATAGAGGACTCTTACAAGCCCTCTATTGAGCACCAGAGACGGCTTAATCCGGCGATGAAAGAAGTAGTCAAGCCACGAGGTTCTTAAGTGGCTCAAGGTGGCATCATTTTGCCATATCGATAGTTCATGGGTAAGTCCGGTGCAAGTAGTTCGAAAAAAGGGGGATGATTTGTGGTGAAAAATTCCAATAATGAGTTAATATCTACACGTACGGTGAGTGGGTGGCGAGTATTCATAGATTATAGGAAACTAAACAAAGCCACTCGAAAAGACCACTTTCCCCTACCTTTTATTGATCAGATGTTGGATAGGCTGGTTGGATATGACTACTATTGCTTTTTAGATGGATATTCGGGCAACAATCAGATTGCGATTGCTCCAGAGGATCAGGAGAAAACCACATTCACATGTCCTTGTGGTACCTTTGCATTCGAATGATGCCTTTTGGGTTATGCAATGCGGCCACATTTGAGAGATGTATGATGTCTATTATTAATGGCATGGTGGAGAAATTATGGAGGTTTTCATGGATGATTTTTCGGTGTTTGGGAATTCTTTTGATAGTGCCTCCATAATTTATCTCTGGTTCTACAAAGGTGCCAAGACACAAATTTAGTGCTTAAATGGGAAAAATGTCACTTCATGGTGAAAGAAGGCATTGTGCTTGGTCATAGAGTGTCATTGCAGGATTAGAGGTAGATCGGGCTAAAATAGTGGCGATTGGAAAATTACCACCTCCAGGAAATGTAAAGGGATTAGGAGTTTTTAGGGCATCTTTTGGTTTTTATCGTCGATTTATCAAAGATTTTTCAAAAATAACCAAGCCCTTATGTAATCTTCTTGAGAAAGATGTGCCTTTTTGTTTTGATGATCTTTGTTTGTAGGCTTTTGAGTACATTAAGAAGGCACTTATTTCTCGCTCCTATTATGGTGGTGCGGATTGACACAGCCATTTGAGCTCATGTGCGATGCTAGTGATTATGTAGTGGGGGCGTGTTGGGGCAAAGACGAGATAAAATTTTCAAGGCAATCTATTATGCAAGCCGGACATTGGATGACGCCCAGCAAAACTACACCACTACGGAAAAAGAGATGCTAGCAGTTGTATTTGCATTTGACAAGTTAGGGCTTACTTGGTGGGTACCAAGGTCATTGTTTACATCGATCATCTTTGCTATTCGATACCTCTTCGCAAAGAAAGATGCGAAACCACGATCGATTAGATGGATTCTCCTTACGCAAGAATTTGATATTGAGATCCGGGATAAGAAGGGTAGCGAGAATGTAGTAGTCGACCATTTATCGAGGTTAGAACAACCCGACGAGCTAATTGAAGCTCCGATTCAGAGTCTTTCCGGATGAGCGTATTTTTTGGTAGTAGAAACTCATCTACCATGGTATCTGATTTTGTGAATTATCTGGCTGGTGGAGTCTTGCCTCCAGACTTGACTTCACATCAGAAGAAGAAATTTATGCATGATGTTAAATCATATTTATGGGATGATCCGCTTTTGTTCAAGAGGTGTGTGGATTCAGTTATTCGTCGTTGTGTGCCTCGAGATGAGGTGGAGGAGATTATACAGCATTGCCATTCTGCACCATATGGTGGTCATTTTGGGCCAACCCGCACGGCCGCTAAGGTATTGCAATCCGGATTTTATTGGCCTTCTCTATTCAAAGATTGCTATACTTTTGTGCAGACTTGTGACAGGTGCCAGCGAGTTGGGAACATTTCTCGATGCCATGAATTGCCTCTCACCAATATGATGGAAGTAGAATTGTTTGATGTTTGGGGGATTGACTTCATGGGCCCATTTCCCCCTTCATTTGGACATGCCTATATCCTTCTTGTGGTGGATTATGTCTCTAAATGGGTGGAGGCGATTGCTACACCTACCAATGATGCTAAGGTAGTGTTGAAATTTTTACACAAGCACATATTCACACGTTTCGGCACTCCTAGGGCTATAGTTAGTGATGAAGGTACTCATTTTTGCAATAAACTGTTTAATAACCCTCTCTAAGTATGGTGTAAAGCACAAAGGTCGCTTTAGGTTACCACCCACAATCGAATGGATAGGTGAAATTTCAAATCGCGAGGTGAAGCAAATCCTTGAGAAGAGGTGAGTCAGAATCGCAAGGATCGGGCTTAAAGCGGATGATGCGCTTTGGGCATATCGAACGGTCTTTAAAACGCCTATTGGTATGTCCCCATATCGCTTGGTGTTTGGGAAGGCATGTTACTTGCGGTCGAGCTAGAGCATCGTGCTTATCGGGCCGTGAAGAAGCCGAATTTTGACCGAAGGCGCGGGTGAGAATAGGCTATTGCAACTTGATGAGATGGAGGAATTAGGAATGAGGCCTATGAGAATGCCAAAATCTACAAAGAAAAGACAAAAAAATGGCATGATAAAATGATCTTGAGGCGAGAGTTTCTCCGGGCGGTAGGTATTATTATTTAATTCTCGGTTGAAATTATTCGGAAAGCTAAAATCGAGATGGTCCGGGTCGTTTGTCATCGGCGTGTTTCGCCCGTTTAGTCTTTGTTGAGTTGCGGGGTAAGGATGGCAAAGACGTTTTGGGTTAATGGACAAGAGGTTAAAACACTATTTTGGTGATGAAGCCCGGAAAATCCTCAATCTCCCGCTCGGAGATGCGGATTCGTGATTGTCGACAAGTGGGCCATACACGCGCGCGCGCCCGCCTTGCCACCCGACCCATGATGGGCTTGGGCATGGGGCCTTGGGCGGGCCCGAGCCTGGGGTCAGAGTCCATTATAGTTTTGCCACTCGGAACTTATTCAAGTATTTGTTGGATTGTTGGGGCCCAATGAATCGGACATTGCGAGATGTCGATTCGTGTGACTGTTGAGTTAGTAACTCTTGCAAAGAGAGGTCCGTTAGGAAATTTATTGTTTAGATTTTGATGAATGCCATGTAAAACTTAGAATAGGAAGTTGGCACCCCAATTCTTGTTGTAAAATGCATTGTAATAAATAAGTGGCCAAGTTGAGTTAAGTCGGCTATGCCCTAACATGCAAGAAGACAATCAAGACTAGAAGGAAGACTCCACTTGAGACAAGTGAGTATGGCAAAGAAGAGTAGACGGAACTCTATCAAGAAGCGGTGAGATGCGGTGAGTGGAGTATCGATCAAGTCAACTCGAGAAAAGCCAATTCTCAAGTTGAAGTGAGAAGAGTCATTCAATGATTGGAAGTCGACTCTAAGTCACCTGGGAAAGCAAAAATGCGGTCAGTCGAGATAACTATGAAAGATCCGTTTACGTAAATCAAGAGAATTACTTAAACAAGTAATATCTCCATATCACCTTTCTCGAGTGCTCAATCCCGAAGCGTGCAAAAGAAATGAACCAATGGGAAGCACTACACCGTGTCGAACTCGAAAAGGTGAAGAACAATTCATACGAGGAAATGGCAATTCCAAGGATCGCAACAAGACAAGCCAACGACGCAAGTGACTTTCAAAAATAAGCCTATCTCTTCAACGGGCAAATTTTTGAAAGATCGATAAAAAGGCCGAGAGTTCATTTGAGAATGAGAGACATAAGTGTGACACAAATTCTGAGACCAACCAAAGCGTTCAAGCAATTATTAGAAAGTCGAAACATTCTCAATTCTCAAGCCTACACTACGAAGAACATCAATCCAACACTTACCTTTGTGAAGAAAAGATAACTTCAATCGGTTGAAGAGGAACATACTAAAAATACAAGGGTCTACATTCCACGAAGGATTGTAGGAAGGTTCAAGGTCGAACCAAGTCTTAAGCCTTTGGAGGCTTCGTGATCAAATCCAAAGAGCTTGAGCAAGTGAGTAGTAGCAAAGCGCACTACGCCTGTGAAGAAAAGGTAAGTCGCACGAGAAGCTTGGTGAGTGATCAAGGCGTCTCGGTGACCGAGTCCCTAAGGATCAAGTCGGTTTGTGTGATCAAGACAGATCCGGACTGTATTACCACTTTGTATATCGATCATTACCTAGTGGATTCCTCCGGGAGTTGGAGAAGAGAGGAGTAGAAGAATTACCCCATCTTGAACCTCTATAAAAATTTCATTGTGTCATTTACATTTCAAGACTTTAATTTTCGCATCTTAATTGTTTAATTCTCACGACATATTTGCTATCCACTTGATAATCTATAAGTACTAAATCAAGCACTAAATCCTTGCTTAATCAAACTTAAGGGTGTTAAGTCTTCCGAAAACAAAACCACGTTGAGTTAATTTAAAGCCAACGGTGAGTTATTCCATCAACAACTCGATTGAGTGCCGAGAGACTAACTCTCTTGATTGACTAAATTATTTGTCCATCAGAGACACAAGCGTAGTATCAACTCGTATATTTAAAAGGACTAAATCGAAAATTTGTAAGGTTTATTCAACCCCCTTCTAAACCTTACACTTACACCCCTTGGGACCTACAAGTGGTATCGGAGCGGTTGGTTCATTGAACCCTCCACCGGATTCTTGAACTAGATCTCCAAACTTTTCAAAGTCTCGCTTTAGTACTTAAACTCTCAAAACTCTTTCTATCATTAGAAGTTATTATCATGGAAGCAAATTTGACACGCATCCCTATGTTCACAATTGAAGAATTTGATGATTGGAAAATTCGTATGCGAGGCTCATCTATCGGCATTACATGATGAGATGTGGATAGTGATAGAAGATGGGCCACTACAAATCTTAAAGGTGAACACGGCTGTAAGAAGAGCTGCGGTGAAGGAGAAGAAAGGATGTTGCTCCCGGACGGTCATGGTTGAAAAACCAAGAAGCGAGTGGACAAATGATGAAAAAGATACAACCTGGACAATGTAGCCAAGGACATCCTTTACAAAACCTTGGACAAAGCCATGTTCAATAAAGTCAAATCATGCAAAACGGCCAAAGAAATGGGACAAGCTCACATTGATTTGTGAAGGCTCGAGCAAATCAAAGAAAACAAATTATCGGTGGGTATGTCTGAAATTTGAGAACTTCAAAATGATCTCGGAGAAAACCTGGATCAACTGGATGCTCGATTCACGAAATCACCAACAAGTTATCGCACTTGGAAAGGAATATACACATAAGGAAATGTGTATGAAGATCCTAAAAAGTCTTCGGTGAATGGGAAATGAAGGTCATGGCACTTTGAGACATTCCATGGACCTATCAAAGACATCCAACCATGAATTATTCTCGGACCTCAAAGCCTACGAGTTTGAGCTAAGAAGAAAAAGACCAGGAAGAGACAGTTGTACCCAAAACAATTTGCTCTAATTGTTAAAGATGGGAAGAGAGCTGAGGTCAAAGAAGTCATTGATCCGGAAGAAATAGCCCCGATGGTCAAAAGATTCAACAAGTTCTTCAATAAGAACTACAAGAGAGAAAGGGCGAATCTTCCAGAAGACACTCGGCTCCTCCAAATCAAGGAAGATAGGCCAACCAAGAGAACAGATCATCGAAAGTTGAGTATCAAAGGGTGACAATCAAGAATGGAAAGAAGTGATCAAAAGGTGAATATCTATCTTTGGAACTTTAGACAACCAGGTCACTATGCCATTGATTGCTCATATCCTGTAGTTAACAAATACAGGAATGAAGAAGAAAGAAAGGTCTTGAGAGAAAGAAAGACAAGAAAAGAAAAAAGGCAATGATGGGCTGCAGAGATCTTTGAAAGCGACCAAGTCAAGAGAGACAAGCGATTGAGAGAAGCTTGGTGACTACTCAAGTGACTCGAAGAAGAAGCCCCGATCGCTTGATGGCCAAAGAACAAGATCAGCGACCAAGAAGATGAGGTACACTCTAACTCATCAAACTCGGACTCTAGTGATAGTGGTATGACACACACACTTCATCACCCAATGATCTTTATGATTCATTAGGCAAAATGATGAAAGATTTTGAACACATTAAATCCTCACACACACTATTAAATGAGGAAAACAGGCTACTCAAGAGTCAAAACTCAAAGTGACTAAGGAGCCGAGTACTCTAAGTCAAATAGGTGATGAGAATGAAAGTTTAAAAAAGTGAGAATGCTAAATTAATAGCAGAAATTCTTGCTATAGAGAAAAGGAGAATGACCTCAAAAATGTTATTACCTCATTCACTAAGGCATCTAAATCATTGGATGATCTTATTATGAGTCAAAGAGAATGTGGAGACAAGACCAGGCTTAGGATTTAATTCCTCGTGCTATGTCAAACCTCAAAAGTAATTTTGGAAAAAGGATCTTCAAGCCATGAAGAGTCAGAAAAATCCAAAACTCTAAATGTTGCACACACATTCACTCCAAAGCACCATAACAAGCAAACTGGCCTTGGTTATAAAGAAAAGGAAAAAACCGATTGAGTATTTGAAATACAGTGAGAAGAGATTTCGAGTTCCTCAAAGCAAACTCAAGCAGAAAATACTCTGCAAAGAAGAAGCGAGCTACAAAAACCCCAGGAAAATCCATAAAAGAAATACATATGATGGGAATGGTAGAAAATATCCAAGCCAAGTGATTGGAATAATGTAAACTATCGGCATAGACTTATGGAATATAAGCCCAAATGGCAAAGGCCAGAACTCGGCAAAGGCCATTCCAAAAGTATAAGAGCTTTCATCGGCACACATATGCACCTAGACACTACACTCAAAGACACCACAATTACCCAAAGAAGGCGATTGCTAAAAAATTATACACGAGGCATACTGACAAAAGAGACATTTGTATGAACCTAGAATCCCCAAGCAATTTGCCAGGATTAATTATGATTATGGCGATAGATGGCAACCCCTTAGAAGTCAAATCATTTGGCTATAAGTTGGTTGGATCATCTTACAATTCTAACCCCTCGGGACCCGGACAAGTATGGGTACCTAAAACTTAATTTCCTTGATTGCGGGTTCAAGGAGCAGTGATGCCAAGGAACCTGGTACATGGATAGTGGGCACATTCCGGACATATGACGAGGAAACAAGAAAAATCTGTCAAAATTCAAGGAAGTAAAAGGAGCAAAAGTCATATTTGGAGGAAATGAAGCTCCTGGTAAAATAAGAGGCATTGGATCCATCAAGAGGAATGGATTAGAAATCACAGATGTTGCATATGTTGAAGGACTCAACTTCAACCTGCTAAGCATCAGTCAACTCTGTGACAAGGGTTAAAACGTTGGATTAAACATGGGTATAGTCAAAATCAGGATATTGAATCAAATGAAGTTGTCTTTGCAAGGATGTAGACAAAAGAATATGTATGTCGTGGATTGGTCATTGCAACACCAAACACTGTCTACTAGCAAAAACCTTTGAATCAAGTTGGTTGTGGCACAAAAAAGCCGAGTCACCTAAATTTCAAAAGCGATTAACAAGCTTGCAAGAAGTAATCTTGTGGAAGGACTTCGGACTCGAGTATACAAAAAGGAGAGTATATGTGATGCATGTCGAAGGAAAACAAATCAAATCTTCATTCAAAGAAAAGACATGCCCATCTTCAACAAGAATATTGCATACGCTACATATGGATCTATTTGGCCCGAGTGGAACCGGCCAAGCATAAGTGGAAAGAAATACACCTTGGTGGTAGTAGATGACTACTCAAGATATACATGGACAATATTCATGTGTAAGAAGAAAAAACTCTACAAAAACTACCACGGTGATGAAGAGGATTCAAAAGCGAGAAGAGCAAACCATTATCAAAATAAGATCGACGGAGGAGGAACCGAGTTTGTCAATGGAATAATAACTCGATATTGTATTGAAAATGGTATTGGTCATGAACTATCGGGCAAGGACTCCACAGTGAGAATGGAGTTGCGAAAGAAGAATAGAACTCTCAAAAGAAGCGGCAAAGGACCATGTTAGGTGACGGGGGTTACCAAAAAGATTTTGGTGAAGCAATCAACATGACTTGCTACACTCAAAATAGATGTATGATAAGCAGGACGGTGACAAAGACTCCTATGAGATTTGATTTGGAAGAAAACCAAATGTTGCATATTTTAGAATATTTGGATGTAAATGCTTAAATCATCCACAACAATGGAAAAGACAATCTAAAGGCTTTTGATGCTAAAGGTGATGAAGGTATCTCTTAGGATACTCGGTGAAAGCAAAGCCTCTGAGTACTCAACAAAAGGACTATGGTTGCGGAAGAATCCATTCATGTGGTATTCGATGAGCAAATGTAAATGGAGAAGACATTGAAGAGTCGGTGATAAAATTTGAATCATCAACCATCTGAGAAGAGTCCCTATCTTTGAAGGTGGAAAAGCTGGAATTATAAACTCGAGAAGAAGATGAGATATTTGAATCTCAAAAGCATTTGGAAAATTTGCGGCTAAGTGATCACGAGAGAGGTGACCAACAACAACAAGCTGCAAGACAATTGAATCCGGCTAACTTACTCCAACTTTGATGTAAGATGGTGAGAGACCATCCACGAGAACTTGTCATTGGAGATATAAGAGAAGGTGTCAAAACAAGATCCAGAACTCAACAAGAAGCTATGTTCACATGCTTCATCTCACAAATAGAGCCCAAAGATGTGTTACAAGCATTGGATGACACACATTGGATTCAAGCTATGCAAGAAGAGTTGAATCGGTTTGAAAGAAATAAAGTATGGGAATTAGTGCAAAGACCCATACATCAAAATGTTATTGGTACTAAATGGGTGTTGAAATAAGATGAGCGAGGAAGGTTATGTGGTAAGAAACAAAGCAAGACTAGTAGCCAAAGGATATTGCCAAGAAGAAGGAATAGATTTTGATGAAACATTTGCTCCTGTAGCAAGATTGGAAGCTATAAGGATGTTTCTTGCCTATGCAGCTCACAAGAATTTCATTGTATATCAGATGGATGTAAAAAGTGCATTTCTAAATGGTTTATTGGAAGAAGAAGTGTATGTTGAACAACCTCCAGGATTTGAGCAGAAGACTCTTGGAGATAAAGTATACAAACTCAAGAAAGCTCTATATGGATTGAAACAGGCACCCAGAGCATGGTATGATACCTTGTCACAATTCCTAACTGAAAATGGATTCACAAAAGGAAAAGTAGATAGAACACTTTTCAGAATTCAAGACAAAAAGAGTATACTGCTTGTTCAAATATATGTGGATGACATCATTTTTGGATCCACAAACAAAGAGCTGTGTGAAAAATTTTCAAACCTCATGCAAAGTAAATTTGAAATGAGCATGATGGGAGAGCTGACATTCTTCCTTGGACTCCAAGTGAAACAGCTGAAGGATGGAACCTTCATAAGTCAAACAAAATACACCAGAGATTTAATGAAGAAATTTGGTATGGAGGAGAAGTCTTCTGTGAAAATACCAATGAATACATCAGTCAAAATGGACATGGATGCAGATGGCAAGCCTGTAGATCAAACAAGATACAGAGCACTTATTGGATCATTGCTCTATCTCACAGCAAGCAGGCCAGACATCACCTTTGTTGTAGGTGTATGTGCAAGATTTCAATCTGCTCCAAAAGAGAGCCATATGACAGCAGCTAAGAGAATATTGAGATACTTGAAAGGAAGCCAAGAAGTTGGCTTATGGTATCCAAAGGAAGGTGGATTCAAGCTAATTGGCTATTCAGACTCTGACTATGCTGGATGCAGAGTTGACAGAAAAAGCACTTCAGGCACATGTCAAATGCTAGGAAACAGGCTGATTTCCTGGTTTAGCAAGAAGCAAAATTCAATAGCCACCTCTACAGCTGAAGCAGAATACATAGCTGCGGGCAGCTGTTGTGCCCAAGTCCTATGGATGAGACAGCAGCTGAGAGACTATGAAGTTGAGGAAAAAGAAATTCCAATCATGTGTGATAACACAAGTGCAATTGCAATTACTCAAAATCCTGTGTTGCACTCAAGAACAAAGCATATCGATGTCAGATATCACTTCATAAGAGATCATGTTGAAAAGAAGGACATCATCTTGGAATATATCTCAACTGATAAACAATTGGCTGACATCTTCACAAAACCATTATGTGAGTCAAGATTTGAAGAACTCAAGCATGAGTTAGGGTTAATTGAGCTGAGCTGAC